>JAAGKR010003116.1:0-24408 GCA_011419295.1 Clarias macrocephalus
ACTATACATTTTACATGTTAAAGGGCTGAGCCTAGAATCACAAAACCAAATACACATTAAAAGCTTACTGTCTACATAATGACTGGTTATTGAAAAAATATAATTTCCAAGTTAACTGTAAACAAAAACTTTAATTTCTTGTTGTTGCAGTTTTTTTATTTGCTTTCTCTTTTTTTTATTTGCTCTGTCTCAATCACTGTGAAAATTTGCAACAATGGAAGACAACTTACAATAACATGCTGGGTTTCCCTTACCAATGCAATTTAGGTTAATCTAAACCTACCACAGTACTACCAACTGTAACTACTATCTACTTGTCTTAAATACGTGTAGGTGGCACTATAATTATTTTTTAAATTGCTTAAATCTTGTCTAACCTCATAATTTTAAGATTTTTTAAAATTTCTTTTGATCTTTTTGGTTCTTTTTATTTTTTTATTTTTTACAGTCGCTCTCAACAAGCAAGCAAGTAAATATTTCAGTAACAGTGTTAAGTTTACCAACCCAAATTTGTAGATAACCTAAGGGTCTTGGCCTAAAAGCTTGCAAGGGATTTTGTCAAAATTCATCCCATAGGGACAATGTAATTCACAAATGCATAAAGTGTTGTCAGCTTGCAGTTTTCACAGTGAGAAACGTAATTAAGAGATGGCAGTTCTGGCGAACTGTGGAGGTCAATATGAGATCTGGAAGACCAAGAAAACTCTCAGAGAGAACTGCTCGTATGCTGGTCAGAAAAATAAATCAAAACCCCCATTTGACTGCAAAAAAAAAAACTAATGAGTGGTGGTGCACCGTTCCACAAGACCTTCATGGAAGAGTCAGCAGAAGAACGCCTTACCTTCGTCCCCATCATAAAATCCAACGTCAGAAGTTTGCAACAGAACATCTACAGAAGCCTGATGCATTTTGGAAACAAAAGCTGTGGACTGATGAAGTTAAAATAGAACTGTTCAGCAAGAGTTAGCAAATAGGCCATAATCAGCAAAGGCATGTTTGAAGAAAGAAAGGAGCAACATTTCATGAAAAGAACACCTTGCCAACTATTAAGCATGGGGGTGGCACTTTGGGGTTGTGTTGCAGCCAGTGGCACAGGAAACATTGCATAGGTGGAGGGAACAATGGATTCCACTTAATACCAGCAAATTCTGGAAGAAAACATCACACTATCTGTAAAAAAGCTGAAGCTGAAAAGAGGATGGCTTCTACAACAGGACAATGATCCTAAACATACTTCGAAATCCACTATTGAATACCTCAAGTGATGCAAGCTGAAGGTTTTGGAATGGCCATCACAGTCATCATTGAAAATTTGTGGGTAGGTCTTAAAAGAGCTGTGCATGCAAGATGACCAAAGAATATTACAGAACTAGAAGCCTTTTGCAAGGAAATATGGGAGAAAATCCCAAGTACAAGAATTGAAAGACTTTTAGCTGGCTATAAAAAGCGTTTGCAAGCTGTGATATCTGCCCGAGGAGGTGTTACTAAGTACTGATTATCTAGGGTGCCTAAACTTTTGCACAGTGCCACAATAGTGTTTTTTTATTTTTTATCTTTGTTCAATTTATGACATAAAAAGTAACTATGCACCAATGTTTGCTGAAAATATTGTGCTTTTTTTTTCATTTCCAAAAGAGACTGTTAACATCTTTTCAATAAAGAAAAAATCACCAAAATCTGTTATTTATCAAGGAGTGCCCAAACTTTTGCATAAGACTGTACCTGCTCAATAGTCAATTCCGATTTCTATTTGTTTTGATTCCCTTAAAGTTTTTTTTCCACTTGTAACAATAATTTAACAATATATTAAACAAAAAAAATGATTACAGGATTTTTACAAAAGGTTGGCTCAAAGCATCGAAATATTTTCCCCCTAGATATATTTCCCAGCCAAATGAAAGTTCCAATGGAGTATGAACACCTGGAAGTATTACAGAGCAATGTGCTCATTACAGTACGTATCTGATGATAAATGGTCCAACAAAATATTAGTGTGTGCAACTTTTTTTTTTTTTTGCCCAGGCAACATATTTGACATTCATGTGAAGTTTAAAGTTTGATGCTAAAAATATCAAACTTCACATAAACACTAAATGTAATACAAATGTTAAGAAACAAACAAAAAAAACTTTATTTGAAACTTGGGTTTCCTGAAAACAGGAAATGAGGCAATACCTCAACAATATTTTGTTCTTTCAATTTTTTTTGCATAGAGAAGCATGAGCAAATGGCTTCTGATGTTCATCCATCGCATGCTTGGTCCCCCAAATTACTGCTTGCTGCAATATTAAAATGAAACACAATATATATAAATGAAACACAAAGTAGATTTTCTGTGAAATTACTGAGCCTCTGGTGCACTAGGTAAAATAATAAATTGGCCATCAGCACAGCACTGATCCAATATTATTATTTTAAGGAATAATTATTCATATTTATTTTGATTAATTCTGAACTATTCCTTCATATAAGTATGAACACATAATGCATCACACAGTCAGTAGGAACACAAACTTAAATTTAAGACGAACATTGCCTTTCTACAGAAAAGAATTTAATACAACTTCTCAACCACTCAACTGCTCAATATATAGATGACAGAAATGACATCACACTTTTTTCCATTAGTACTAGCATTACAAGGTTCCATCATTGTGTGTACACTCGTGTAACATTATTATATTTGCCATCAGGTGCCTCCTGGTTTGGAATAGGTGGTGTGTAACAGGGACCATGATGTTGGAAAGGGAAAATACTGCTGTCAGGGCTGATTGCTGCATTGTAAAGCTCCTCTGATTCCAGCCGAAGTTCTTTTAAAGCTTGTGTCTGTGACTTTAGAGCCTCTTCAATAGCTGCCATCTCAGCCTGGTGCTGGGAGTTTTTGTATCTGGACCATACCTTAAGAAGCAGTGCCCTTCTCTCACTCTCTTCAAAAGACAATTTGGGAGGGCTACGTACTCTGAAAGAACACAAAATTTGAAAAAAGCTTTAATTCCACTCACTCTGTCTTTTATATATTAAGGAAATTCCTTTTTCGATCCACCTTAAAATAATTTAGTGTTACTTAAATTCTTGGCTAAAAATCATAAATTACACAGATGGCATTTTGTGAATGGCCATAATAAAAATTCTTAATTATCTCTCTCCTATTTGAGAGGAGGGAGGGGGCTACTGTGTGGGACGGCTTTCACACACACACACACACACACACACACACACACACACACACTAACGGAAACACTGCTCTATCGGGAAACTTCTTTAACAAGAAACATCTCTAATGACACTCGAGTGTGCGCACACACAAACAGAATCACTGCTGTAAAGTAAAAATAAAAAAAGTTTCTCAAACTGAAAAGTGCTTAATAACTTTCTGTGGGACATCACATTGAGTGCCATCACAGTGTGATGCTTTTTTTTCCAGCATCTGGGGCTTTTTGGAGGTCTAAACATAAAAATCCCCCCTTTCTAAAATTATGTCATAATGGTATTGGGATATCCCCTTTAAATGTATGCGCCCACTGTCTTTCAGGTGCACCCGGGTGGCGATGGCAAAGGGTACTTGGGCCCACTCATCGTTGCTTGCAACTACATTGACACTTGCTTTTGCTTTATGTGTGTGCACACACATGGTCACAATATTAAAATAAAAAATACACGCATGCAAAGATGTTGACCATATGAGTGACGTGCGCGCACTTGCAAAATGCTTGAAGTCCAAGTTACTTGCAATCCAAGGTTCCACTGTATTTTAATATGAATGCCAATTTTGACATGCTCTTAGAGACAAAAATAATAAGATTAGAATTAGCACGCCAATTTAAACCTCTCTAGTAAATTGGTACAATTATTTTGTGACCACAACTACATAATTCCGCAGCAAGTATAGTATGGATGTATATTACCTGATCTCATCAAAGCACTTGGCTGGAGGTATAAGGTCTTCAATGGGAATAAACTCAGGTGGGATTTTCTCAAGCTTCTTCACCTTTTTCTTCAGACGCTCTTTTACCATGAGCTCACGGCGGGGGTCAACCTTCTTCTTTTTCTTTGGCTCTGCTCTGTTCAGGATGAGAACAAAAGCCATATTGGAACTGCAACTATATATGGATTTTAGTTTCACGATTATCATCACCTACTGACCTTAAAGGAACTGAGGTCTTCAGTGAAAAAACTGAGCTGATCCAGTGACTGTGTCTGACGGAGCTCACCGAGCTTAATCTGAGGACAGCACTGCAAATAAATATATAGTGATCATGAACAACTTCAAATACAAGGTGAAATTAGTTTGAAGTTGGATATAGAACAGACACTCAGCATGAGAAACATCCAAGGACCAATCATGGGGATTGTACACTCACAGAGTCTGCCAACAGGGCATCATATACCTGGCAGATGATCACACTGAGAGAAATATTACAATGTTGTGTTGACATGCATGAATCAATATATTAAAATTTTATTCACAGAAATGTTAAAATTTGTCAGTCTGATGAATAACAAGCTGTCAATACTTTGCACCATTATTTAGAATTTTAAAACTATTCTTATTAATAAACACATTTACAGGACATGTGAACTATTACTCCATTTTAATTACATTTAATAAAATCTTTATATAGCGCTTTTCATAGTAATTGTTGCAAAGCAGCTATATAGAATCATGAAGAAAATTAAGGAAATTAGTATAAAATGTGTGAGGAAATATGTATAAATCAAGTTCTCAGATTGTCTCTAATGAGTAAGCCAAGGACGACGAAGGCAAGGAAAAACTCCCTGAATTTCCTGCAATAGGAAGAAACCTGGAGAGGAATCAGACTTAATACGGAACACACCCTCATTTGGGTGATAACTGGTAGCAGGAAATTTTTTGTTTATAGGAATCTCAGTCTTGAACTATTGAGAGACTGCAGTCACAAGTCATCAGAGCACAGCTGCCTGCATCAGCTGAGTCCTAGACCATCTTCATGTTCAAGTGGATGGTTCAAAACCAATTTGTAAAATATACTGCCTGGCCAAAAAGGTTGCACATTAAGATTTCATTTGACAACCTTTAGCTTTGATTACAGCATGCAACGTGGCTGTATACAAGTAAAAATGATAAAATTTTTCCAGCCTTCAACTCTGTAATGTATAGTGAGCACTATGCATGGTGCATTCATCACTTCATATGCTTCCTTTCTTACACCGATGCAACCACGTCTGGACCACATGACATTTTCCCATTGCTCCAAAGTCTCTGTTATCCTTTTAAGTATTTTTCCTCCAGCCTTACTAACAAGTGTTTTTATTTTGGCCACATAACTGTTTAATCCCAATCATGTGAATTTTCATCGCATTGTGCTAGTGGTGATTAGAGCTGTGCAATTTAATTGATTATGCAATTTAAATCATGCATGTGTTGAACCGTTTAGTAAACCTTTCAAATGCCAAGTTCTCTAAAATGAATTAATTGCTTAAAATATAATATATGCAGACATAAAAAAAAGAATTGCTTTGAATGAAACCTCCTTTGGGAAATATAACTTGAGACAAATCAGAGAATAACATTAGTTCAAATTGAACAAAAAATCATAATGCCCAAAAACTTTACTTATGATTCACATGAGATGACTCTAGTGATGATCATTCATTATTAAACATAGCTGTGAACTCCACTGTATTTTTCATGAAGCAATTTAGAAATCATAAAATGTTTCGTTTTTCTCACCACATATCTTCCATAAAGGTGACAGTTTTCCATCATTCTTTTAAGCTATAATAATGCCTTGAACAGATCCTAACCCAATTCCAGTAATGTAAAATCTCCTTTTGTTTTCTCTCATGTTTTCTTTCATGTCATCTATTCCTGCCATCTGAAATGCCTGGGCCAAATACGAAAAGTAGTGATTTAGGTTATGTAGCCACACATTTTAGAATGTCATACCACAATTAATCATACGAACAACAACAGTATATAACAGCTTGTATCTTGACAAATGCAACATTTTTTCAGATTTTTTCTTTTAAAAAATCAATCCTCATGCATGTTAACATAAATTGTGAAAGGCTAAATAGGCAAAATCAAGAGATAGAAGGGCCGCAATTCAGTGTGATCATCTGTAATGTAGGTGCTGTGCTAATTGCCAGAATCAGTTAGAAAATAACCGTCACAGACAGGCGCCGAGATGTTTATTTGCTGAAATAAAATATCTCTTATTTGGCCAGGTAGTGGATCATGACAGGTAAAAATAGATTTTGAAAAAAATTAATCATGATTTGGAAGGTAATGAAATTAATATCAAGGAGTTGTGCCTATTGCAGGACATGTTTCCAGACATTTTATTAATTACTTTTTAATATTTAACTCATTTTGAAACAAAATATCACACAAATGGGAAATAAATTTTTTTATATTTATATTGAAAAACACACGAATAAATATGCAGACATTCATTATAATGAGGTGTTCTCCGGACACGTGCCCACACAATTGGAGTCAATATCTCACAACACTGGGAAGTTACTAAAATAAAATGATTTTATTATTATTAAAAACCATTAATAAATATGTTCTTTATTATTATATATGCTGAATAAGTACTGATATTCAATATAAGGAGGTGTGCTCTCTGCAGGTCATACGATTAAAATTTGTATCACCAAAAAGTCACATGACCTTGAAATTATTGCAGGTAAATAATAATATATGTATTAAAAACAATATAAACAGTCATAATAATATCTAATAAAAAGGGGTAACCCTCTGTAGGAGGTTTTAGAACAAAACATGAGACAACAGTTCACATCATCCGAAGCTCTTTTTAGCCGAATAACTCACGAGGCCATAAGGCGACACCACACACACATTTACTACACCTGAGCCTATCCAAACAGCAACGTCAGAATGCACACGCCGAATACGCATGACACAGAGGACGCCCGTTAAAACTATTGCTTCAAATTATACTTTAAAAAAAGGTAGATGTTACATATATCAAGTATTTTGCAAAATAATGTACGGAGTGTACAGAATACTGCTCTCCGGTCAGCCTAGCTGCGAGCATGCCAGATACTTTAGATCACATTTACGAACTGTAAAATACATACCCCGTTAATAAAACCGGGCTTGTAAGCATCTGCATGACCGTGGGACAAACAAACTTTGACATGGCTAACTGTTAAAAAATTAACAGATTGTTTTCTTCTTCTCCTTCTCTACGTCCTTCTTCTTCTTCTTGATGTTTAACAGCGGTTGACATCCTGTTGTTGCATTACTGCCCCCTAGTGACCTTATCAATAGGTGATTTAGATGACCAAATAATTTTTAAGTTACACAAAGATACCCCCCCTCCCCCCCCCCCCAAAAAAAACCACACAAAATGCAAGTTTACACGATAATTTCATTTATTAATGAAAATAATTTGTTAAACCCTACCTGGGCCAATGTGAAAAAGTAATTGACCCATTTGCTAAATCATGAATGGACTATGATTTTTTTGAAAAGCTAAGTTAAATTTCATTTGCCACACCCAGGCCTGATTAATGCCGGACCTGTTGAATCCAGAAATATATAAATTAAATAGAACCTGTCTGACAAAGTGAAGTATTTTAAAATATCTGAAAAAGCAACACAATATAACGAAATGAGAACAGATGAGACAAAATAATTGACGTGTATGTATCAGCCTGTATAGGGTTACCAAGCCATTTCAAAAGACTTCAGCGAATATCAGAATATATTATCCCCAATTTCTCCAATAAATATGTAATAAGAAAATATAAAAACATGCATCACTTATTGTTATAGTACAATTACCCATTTAGTGTTTTTTTAAATATTTTTTTTATGTAACTCAATTCATGATATGGTAGCATTTTTGTCAAGGTAGCATAATTTGGCAGGCCATTGGCCGTAATTACTTTCTAAAGTTATAAATGAGTTTAAGTATGTATGAATTATAATTGCCAGTTTGTTCTAGGTGCACAAGCTGAGGGTGATGGTGGCAAGGAAAACCTCCCTGAGATGACAATCGGAAGATACATTGAGAAACATTTTTTTTTTTTACAAATTGCCATCCACCCACTTTTTTATCTTTAGAGGTAAGAGTACAGCAGAATTTTCTTTTAATTATTATCTACATTTTATTACCTCCTCCACAGTTTGATCAGATTATGGCAGCCTATGACAGCTCTATTATAGGGTCTTGTGATTAGAGCAGTCTGACAAGGATAACATCATTCAGCAAGCCCACACATCTATAAGTTTGGTCTGTGTATAAAGCTTTCAAACTGCCGCTGATTTCAACATTTTAATTTTCCACAGTTTACAACTACTAATAATTGTCATAAAAATTACAACACATCACAATAATGTGCAGCCTACTTTACGACACTCAGTGTCATAAAAATTGATGTCACATGCTTTCCTAGGAGCAGTCCAATTCCTCACTGAAAGTAAGAGTAGTGAACTGTGAGGTAGGAGTATTTTTAATCCTAAATTAAATTTTATTCCTAGGCATCACTTAGTAAATACTGGCCCTGGACAAACAATGATAATATTAAGGTCATTTCTATAATCCCTGTAAGAAGCTTAACAAAATAAATACTCAAGAAAATAATTGTATATTTAAAGGCAAACTTGTGTGGTATGGAGGTATGACTGCGCACAGCACATAATGAGGTAACTGGAATGATGAAAAGGGAATGATATTTGAGGAATTAATGGATAGTAAGAATTTAGTGTACTTCAATAATGGATGCGGCACAAGAATTAATACTTGAATAGAAATCAGCTATTGACTTTACTATCCAATAACATCTATGTGCATCAGGGAATTTATTAAAGAAACGACAAGAGAAAGTGATCACTATCCTATACAATACTAATAAAAATAGGTTGAAATCTAGAAAATTATGGTAAAGGATTGTTGCAGAAATTGTCATTTAACAGTGCAAACTGGGATAAATGTAAATGAATTTGTGATACAAATTCAAAGCAATACAAAAAATAAATTATTAATCAATATTGTAATGAGTCATTTGGCCGTTTTTGTGGAGCTAGAAGTAACTCACCAAGCACCGGTCGAATATACACAGAGAGGGGAATCAAATATATATATATTTTTTATTGTTTAGAGTCAATGGGGAACACATAATTGCCATTTGCATCATTTACACATGAGTAATAAGATCAGTATTGCATAATGGATGCATGCTATTTGGAACAAGAACGATTATGAAAAGGTTGCACAGTATTTTTTTATCAGGCTTTAAGATTCATTAAGATCCATTTAAGATAACTCCGGTAGCCACAAATTGATTAAATGCCTTTGGAAATAAGTAGAATACAATTATCAGTAATACTACTATGTACTAACTACTATGTGAATTTACAGGGTCATAGCCAAATTCATCGAACAAAAGACATCTTAAAAATATGTCGGGAAATGACAGAAAAGAAATAAAAAGCTTTGGATGGCCAGTGCAACAGAAGGTAGAAGAACTAGGAATAGAACAGAAGAGAATCAGTTTCATGGTACCATTGACAACAATGTAACAAAAAAGGGGAAACACACAGTAGGCAAATGCAATTATTGTGGACAAGAAATGTTAGCATGTTACTCTGTCAGAAATATAAAACAGAAAATAAGGGTTATAATTCAATACCTAAGGACGATTAAAACAAAAAAAGCTATGGTCTAACAGATATTTTAAAGAAAAATCCAGGACCCGAGAGATATCAGTTTTTGTCTACATTTCTCAGACTGATTGATATCATTAAAAGAAAAATATATTTTAAGTTTGAATATATTTTAAGGACACTGTATATAATCAAATCCTGTCCAATTGGTGTTGGCCATGCAACAGTTATTCTTTTTTTTTTTTTTTTTACTTTTGTTTACCTACTGCTTAATAAACACCAATTACAAGAAGAAAAAGAAGAGTGCCGTTACCGGCAACATGTCTGTGGACACTCCCAGGCGCCACAGTTGACTTTACATTACTGGAAAAGAAAAATAAAGATAAAGAATTTTATTTCGATCAGCATAACATATAGGATTATATAGATACAGTAGTTACTACAGCTTCATTTAAATCTACACAGATGGATTGAAGCACTCAGGCAAAGAGGCTGGGCATTCATTTCAAAAATCTTAAAGTGGGGAAAGGGATCAGTGATGTTATATCGGGTTATACCGGGGAAAGAACAATGGTTTTATAAAATCCAGCACAAAGTTGAGATGCACAGGAAGAAACAGAAGCGATGAGACCGTAATAGCAAGACTCAGATTTGGTAAATGCTGTGGTCATGAAGAGACATTAGAGCATGTCATGCTGCACTGTCAGTGCTGTGAAACAAAAAGACTTGACTTTAGTAGTGAAGAAGTGCTTTGAGCAGCTTCAGCATCTTTTAACTATCCGACACACTGTCTCTATTACAGATTGCTTATCGTCCTCGCCGATCCACAGATGATGCCATCTCTCAACTCCTTCATACATCAGTCACTCGTGTGAACACTAGGAAGGGGAATTATGTTAATAATTATGAGAATATAAGAAGTGTTTATTATTATTATTATTATTATTATTATTATTATTATTATTATAAATAAAAGAAGATTACGGCATGGTGGCTTAGGTTAGCACTATCGCCTTGCACCTTCAGGGTTGGGGTTTGATTCCTGCCTCGGGTCTGTTTGGATGGAGTAACTCACGATGAGTGAATTAAAAGAGATAACAAAATCCAGATCCATACTCCTTACCAGTTGGTGGCGGTAATGCACTATTTCGTTGTTTGCCACCGCCAAACACACGCACACACACACACACACACACACACACACAAAAGAAGAAGAAGAAGAACGAGGAGAAGAATGTGGGTGAAAGTTCACGTTCACTGACGTTAAGTCCCTGTAGTAGTGGAGAGAACGTGTTGCCCTGCGTCGGTTTAATATACTGTAAGAGTTAAATAATAATGGCGCTCTTAAGAGGTAAATTTGTAATTTTCCCTTAATTAAGGTGTATAAGGGGCTATTGCATGTGTTCTTTTTGTACATAGTTGTCACTTTTTAGTTGTTTTAGCAGTTGTGTTTCTGCAGGTTATTTATGTTAATGATAATATTACGGTTATATGTTAAGGATAATATTACGTTTATATGTTAATGATAATGTTACGACTATATGTTGATGATAATGTTACGGCTATATGTTAATGATAATTTTACAGTTATATGTTAATGATAATGTTATGATTCATTCTGCGCTGGCAGACCTTTTGCCTTTGTTATGCTTTATTTAGCGCATTGGCTAAAACTTGTCTATGTCACGTGTCTATGTAACTTAGTGTGGGATGAAGAATAGCGTAAGCAGTGGAAAGTAGGGCAAAGGTGACTGATCAAAAAAATAATTAAATAAAAATACAGCCACTGATGGTATTTGCAGTTCAGTAATATTAATGCATTTAATACTGAATGCCACCATATGTGGTAACAAAATACAACCTAACACGTTTTCATACACGCGTTTTCAATGCTACACACATTTAACACTGGCTGAATTAATACGAGTTGAATAGCTGGACCAGAGTTATACCAAAGCTGTGATTTACAACTGATGCTGACAAATTTTATTACTTTGTCCTAGGAGTCTTTATTGTTTCAGCTAAGAGAACACCCTTTGGAACATATGGTGGTGTTCTTAAAGACCACAGTGCTACGGACTTGGCTGAGCATGCTGCGAAATCTGCCCTTGTTGCTGCAAGTGTAGCTCCAGAAATAGTTAATAGTGTCATCATGGGTAATGTCATGCAGGTGAGTTACAGATATCTGTTTAGCCTTAACAGGTGATGCATCACAAACCTCATGAATATGTTCCATAGTTTATGATTGTGTGGTATTAGCATTCCTGTGTTAACGTGTATCTAATGTTTCTGCTTTTCCAACAGAGCTCCGCGGATGCTCCTTACATTGCACGTCATGTAGGCCTCCGGTGCGGCGTACCGATATCGGTTCCCGCTCTGACTGTGAACCGCCTTTGTGGATCTGGGTTCCAGTCCATAATCAGCGGAGCTCAGGTAAGAGTTCACAAAAGTGAATACAATTAATTGTACATAGTCACTATTTGATATTTTATTATTCTGTTGAATTGAAGAAGTGGAATTTGAACTTGTACAGTATGTGGAGAATTTCACTGGATATTTTGTAGGAGATCTGCCTGAAAGAGTCAGAAGTTGTGCTCTGTGGAGGGTCAGAGAGCATGAGTCAGGCCCCTTACAGTGTCCGTAACATTCGTTTCGGCACCAAGTTTGGCACTGATATGAAGGTATGTTTACAGAAAACAGGCTGGATTTATTTAAAAGAAAAAATAACATATTTAAGCAAGATCATACAAGAGGCTGTCTCAGTCGTGCTATATCCAGCAATACAGCACAACCTTGGGTGTGATACTGCTTTCATACAACATTTCCGCAAACACCATTTCTTATCAACAGATCATGATTTGTTACTTTATTTACACACACCCTTTCTCGACTGGCGGAACTAACTAACTACAGCAAAAAGTTATTTGCTGATAGGTAGTGTAATTAACAGGGATGAAAGTAGTTTTAAATTCTTATCAGTACTATGTAGCCAAAAGAAGTGGAAAATAAACCATAGAGATGGTGAACAGTCATGTAAAAAAATATCTTTATATTTCTACTTATTCTGCTTTAGAATATCAGCTCTGTTAACTTCTAGGTTTTGAGGTTGAATCCCAAATAGCATTAAATGGAAAGCTAGCGCACTAGGGTGTACATTTCCTTGTCCCACACACCATGGCCAGAGAACCTCTGGTCCTTGGCCAGAGGTTGGACACTACTTCCCCAAAAGATGACATTATCAAATGTGCTTTCTTGCTGAAAGGAAGAGTCTGTGGGTTATTTCTTTCTTTCTTTTTTTTTTTTTTTTTTGCATAAAGTTGCTCTCTCCTCAGTACTGCAGATCATACAAACCTACTTTTATCCATTCTGCAACCAATTAACAATTGTAGAACACCTGGGATGTTGTATAATTGTTGTGTTTTGCTTGCTTTAGCTTGAGGACACACTGTGGGCAGGACTCACAGACCTTCATATAAAAACCCCGATGGGAATCACAGCAGAAAATCTTGCAGAAAAATACCAGATAACGCGAGAAGACTGTGACCAGTATGCCTATCAGACACAGCAGAAGTGGAAAGCTGGTCAGTATGTGCTAATTACATTTTTCCACTATGCAGCAGTGTTTTTCACACCATAATATGTTGCCAGTGAAGGCTTATATTTTTTGGGTTGGTGGATTACATGGTCAGAGGTCAGAGTCAGCAAGACATATTGTGCTGCTAGAAAGTTTTGTGTTCCTTCATAAATTTACCTGAAATGTGATCAGATCTTCCTCTAGGTCCTAAAACCATGTAAAGAGAACCCAGTTAAACAGTTGACACAAACTTCATTTTTTATTAATTTTAGTTTAATTATTCAGCATTTAATTTTCTTGTAAGAAAATGTGAGTTAATTTAAAGAGATAATTGAGGTTAGAAGTTTCAGTCAAGGGGAGGGTATTTAAGCATGGGTTTGAGCAGGGCCTGCCAAGATTCAAGAAAACAAACATTAAGGTGGAATGTTTGCTTACATGTTACTAAAGCAATTAAATGTTTAAAGAAAACATAGGCAGTTTCATTGTTTGCATTGGTTCTCTTGCATGACCAATGATGCATTGGATCTTGAAGCACTTACAAAAATGTTGAAATGCGCTGCGGCCATTCTAGTTCACTCTGGCAGACTGTCACCTATGCACAGCATAGTGTGTGTGTATGTATTAGTTATAGCTCTAGCTAAATGTTTAGAGGAGTTGTCCTGCTGGAAGGTGTATGTTTGCCCCAGTCTTTTTGCAGACTCTAACAGATATAAGATTGCCCTGTATTTGGCTCCATTCATCTTCCCATAAACTTCTTCCCAGTCCCTCCTGAAGAAAAACATCCCTACAGCATGATGCTGCCACCACCATGCATGTTGGTTTTCTACTCTGGCACATTCTCCTGCATGCTCAGTTAAACCTCCCAGCTGTTTTACTTAAAGAACTGCACGAATCCCTATCTCACAAAAGTTTTTTTTTCTTCTTCAAGAAAAGGGTTTTCACACCACATATTGCCTGTGTTTATTTTATTTCTCACTTTTTAGTGTTTTATTATTTTTTTTAGAAGATTCTTTTATATAAAAATGTTTTCAAATGTATGTTTTCTCATGGCATTTTTTGTATGTGCCCAAGATGTTTGCACGGTAGTGGAAGTAAAACAGCTGTTAAGTTTTACTTAGTATGCTGAAGTTGAATTGATGAATTTGACACTAGAAATGCAACAGTTGTAGCCCATTTCTTCTCCTTGAATTATATTATGGGAAAAAAAATCTACACTATTCCAATTTATTAAGGTGAACTGTATATAACTACCTACTACACTAAAAACTTATCCTAGCATTTCACTACCACTTGGACAGCATCTACTGTAGGTAGGAAGTACAAGTAAGGAAGTAAGTTTACTTACTTTATTGTAGTAGTATTTTGCTTGATTCAGGCCAGTATGGATGATGTGGCAGCTCCTAGCGGGAGCAGTGGGAGGAAATAGTACAACAACATCCTTTTTCTAAAATACTAAACTTTTAAAAGGTACTTTCAGAGAATGAGCCCATCTACATATGCTGGGAGGATCTGGATGTCCAAACATGCGGGGAAAATGTCATTTTGAATAATCCTTAAATAAAACTGTTTTCTCTTGCAGCTCAAGAGGCAAACTACTACAATGCTGAAATTGCGCCTACTGATGTAAAATCCAAGAAAGGGAAAACAGCTATGACCCAAGATGAACATCCTCGTCCACAAACTACACTGGAGCAAATGGCGAAGCTGCCACCTGTGTTCAAGAAAGGTGGCACAGTCACTGCTGCCAATTCATCAGTAAGTTCCACAGTGCCCTTATAATGAAAAGGCCATTTCTGATTTTTTTTATTTTCATTGAATTATCAGACATTATAGGATTGAGAGACTGACTGTAAAATTTATTTCATTTAATCCAGTCTAATGTCATGAATATTATGTACAATTATTTGATGTTTTTAATATTTTTAGGAATGTGATGGTATGTGTATGGTAATTTTAAAATGAATACAAGTATGCACACGCCTTTTGGTAGTATAGCCAACCAATATGAACATGAAAAAGCTGAGTTTAATCTATAAAAATACAATAAATTACATGCTAAGCTCAAATAGTAAAATTGTTTACTTAAATGTTTTTCCTCCCCAAATGTATTTTTCATGTCCTGCAGTTTTTTCTAAAATACACTGTCCAGCCAAAAAAAAAAAAAAAAGCTGCACACTCTAATATTTCATTGGTCCTCCCTTTGCTTTTATTACAGCCTTGGCTTCGTTTTGATAAGTTTAGGAGCGAGGAAATAATAATTATTGCTGATGATGGAGATAAGTGCTGATAAGTTTAAGGTATCGTTATCATATCGGGAGGTGACTAGTGATCCCATCCCTAGACAATTCTCATTCTCCTTTAACTGTTCTTTCACAATTTAAGCTTGATTAATCTGGTCTGATGATGGAAAAACCTGGTCATTTGGTATATTTATGTAGTCAGCTGACCTCTTTTGGGCACAAAACATTGCTGAACATAGATCTGACCAACAGAAGCAACCCCAGATAAATAGACCCCCAGGCTTGTACAGTAGGCACTAGGCATTATGGGTACATCCCTTCATCTGTCTTTATTCTTATGCTGATGTACTCATCTCTGTATCAAATGTGTCTCTCGCAGGGTGTGTCAGATGGAGCTGCAGCTGTGGTGATAGCTAGTGAGGATGCACTTAAGGAGCACAAACTCACTCCACTGGCTAGAATCGTGGGATATCACATCTCAGGCTGTGACCCTACAATAATGGGCATTGGTGAGTATATAAATAAAAAATAATAAAATTAGTATATTTTCACACAGTAGATATGAGGAATATTCCAGTCAAAATAGAATTTTTCCTTGCCTTTTATTTTTTCTAAGGATTATGTTAATCTGTCCACACACTTGTAAATAAATGAAAGGTTTTACACTAGACACTAGTTTGTATCTTTATGCTCCAGGTCCAGTACCTGCTATAACAGAGGCTCTAAAGAAAGTGGGGCTCACCCTGAATGACATGGACTTGGTAGAGGTAAATGCACTTGACCATGAACAAACGCTGTACTTGAGTGAAATTTTACAAGTCTTTTTTAAGTTTTGTTGGGTTTTATAATTGTTATCAGGTGAATGAAGCGTTCGCTTCCCAGTATCTATCAGTTGCTAAAGCTTTAGGACTGGACCCAGAAAAGACTAACGTTAATGGTGGAGCCATTGCACTCGGCCACCCACTTGGAGCCTCTGGTGCTAGAATCACTGGACACTTGGTTCATGAGCTCAGGTACTTACAAATGTGCTGGGATTTCTTCAAGAGTTAGGATAACGTATCGTTTAAATGAACTGATTGTGATAAGTCATGTTTTTTTTTGTGTTTTTTTTAGACGGAGAGGTGGCAAGTATGCAGTGGGATCAGCCTGTATTGGTGGTGGCCAAGGCATTGCCTTAATTTTGGAAAATGCCCAATAAACAAAGGAAAAATACGTAAAAAAACAAAAGGAACACTCCTCTGAGCCTATAAATTGTTTAACTTATAAACTTTCTTTGGTCAAGTTCTTTTAATTATGATTATATTAATATTAATTATAAATATGATGTTATGGATGGATGGAGTTAATAGAAAATGGATTCAAAATGTGGAATAAGTCTAAATGTCGTGACATCTTCATGTTACACAGAATTTCTAGTAGGATTCATGACTTACATCAAAGATGTGCTAACACTTTACAAAGTGAGTCATTGTATTAAAGTGTATTACTTATCAGAATTGTGTAATAAAAAAAATTAAATAAACATGTTTTCAGTCATATTTTTCAAGGTCCAGATACAGATCTGCTATGTGACTCAATATTTCCTTGGACCAGCTTTTGCTTGAATATGGTTGTGGTATGATTCCACTCTGCTTACGGAAACATGAAAAAAAATTCAGTCACAATAATTTTTTCAAGATCTTGTTAAGATGATGTGAGAGCCAGACCGCTGTGTAAATTCTTCTCCTGTACATCACAAATATTCTCAAAGAAAAGGGGAAGTCTAGTCATTCAGTATGTCCAGGTAGTCAGTTGACCTCATTTTTTGGGTACGTAAATTTGCTGAAGCTAAACCTGACCAGCAGAAGCAACACCAGATCATAACACTGAATCCACAGGCTTGTAAGGTAGGCACTTAGCATGATGGGTGCATTAATTCGTCCACCTTTCTTCTTACCCTGATGTGCTCATCGCTCTAGGTAAAACTCGACACACCGGACCAGATGACCTTTTTGAAATGTTCAAATCAATGGTCCAATGGTCCATAATGGGCAAATGTAACAGTGGTCCAGGGTCCTTTCTCCCATAGTGGGTGAAAGGTGATGTGTTGATAAAAGTTTGGCACTGCACGTTTGGGGTTGGTGCTGTAAATTCTCCACCACAATGAGTGCAGCATTACGGTGTTGTGTTTGGTGCTGTGTGAGAGCCTCATGCGGTTTGCATAAGGCAGTAGCCGTGTCCGCCTGAGGTGATCTATAAATGGCACTGACTATGACAGATGTAACCTCCCGAGGAAGGTTTAAAAGATGATGTTGATGGTCAGTAGCTTCAGGTTGGGTGTCCCACTGGCGCCATATTGGATTAGATGCTCCACAGTTCATTCTTTATGTTCCACAGGAAATTGAAGCCTTTTTAAAAACATTTTCATTAGGCTCACTGATTTATTTATTTATTTATTTTTTAAAGGTAACACAGCTGTTTAGTCCCAATCCCTTAAGTTCTCTTAATACTCTGCATCTCTCTGCATACTTACTTTTGTTATTAAACAGTTGTGAGTTCTACTGTTGTTTTTTTTTTAGGACCCAAGCACTATGACATCAGCACATACGCACTACACATCCTATACAAACAATGACTGGCCCAAGCACCAGCGCCATTACAATTGCCACCAAAACCGGCCCACATTGAGTGACATCAGCAACCGGGGCTTTTTGGCGGTCTTTGGCGGCACACGGGTTGTAGGTCACGTCCAGCCCTGACGATGCCTTAAACTTATGCTATATTTAGTGACATCAGCACCCAGGGCTTTTTAGAGCTCTTTGTGTGCTCAAAAGGCATACCGGTCCATCTGGGTGATGTATTTTTGGAGGTCTTAACCTGGACTAAAGGCCTTAATGTGCTCAAAAACTCATGCAAATCGGCACACAGGTTGGAATCTGCTGCAATTAGGACGCCTGCAAGTCTTAATTGGAGACAAGTGTGTATGAGACTTCGCTCATACACACTTGCGAAGTTACAGTGGCACTGTAACTTGAACCTGCAACATGTCAAACTTGGTACATTTCTAGATCTCATTGAGCTGAACAATTTTCACTATATTCTCAGATATTTTGGGTCATTTGCAAAACACATTTATAACATCAGCACTACTAAATACACACACACTACTCAAAAGAGACACAGTTGTGTGGTGCGCCCAGGTGGTGATGGCGCAGGGTGCTTGGGCCCGCTCATCATTGCTTGCAACTACATTTTCCATCAAAAAATTTTTTTAAGCTTTTGAAGCTCCCATCATGCTCATTCAGAATGTTTTTTTCCGACCACAGTTCTTCCCTGAAGATGGTTTTCCACTATCCTTCCTAAGCCAATTTTAGTAGTAGTTCTCCTTAGTTGTTTTCTTGATGCAGAACAATAATTTGATCACGCCAAAGCAGGGTAACATGTTTGCCACAAATACAGAATATATCTCTTGACATGGTTGTTTAAGAAATGAGAAGCTACTCACTGCATCAGTTAGAGTTAAATAACATTTTGCCATCTGAACCATATTAACCTTGCCATAATTATCCAATAGAAGCCTCTTAACTATTTGCTCAGTTAAATCCAGGTGGTGACATGTTTGTCCAGGCAGTGTACAATATAACAGAATAGCATCTTTTCCTACATAAATTGCTATTGTAAAGTAGCTGTTTTCTGTTATCTTTTGTTGTACGCATTATGGAACCTTAAAGGTACATCAGACACAGTAAGAACAATGTGCATTTTAATGTAACTGACTGACTACTTTATAGTAATGTGAAGTAAAGTGCCTTTGATATGTCATGCCTTTTTAATTCACCACTTCAGTCTGCCATATTTGTAACCGAATTACTCCAATATGTGGTGGCCACTAGACAGTGTTTGTTTATTTTTTGCTGGTGTGGTCATGATTTTAACAGAAAAACAGATAAATAAAAACGGGGCTTTATTTAACAATTTAGGATGAATACTATAAAGGCAAAAATAAAATGTCAAAGACTGAAATAGTAAAAATTACATAAAGTAAATATTACAACAATCAATCCTGTAAATTGGTAATTTGGTTACTCATTGAAAAATCTGATCTGCTACCAGCCAGCTGGCAAAACACAGAATTGGCTGGTGAAACTGGTTGATTATCTTTACAAGTGAGTAAGCAATGGTAAATAACACACACAAACACACACACACACAAAGTAAACAAACAGTTACTTATCAATTAAGTCAGTATTAAGGAAGCAACTTACAGCAGGACACACTTATCACGATTTGTCAGCATGGTTTTGAAATGTATTTTTAACTAATTTATTAATTTAGATTCAGTAACCAAATTAACAGTTTTTGGAGTCTTGTAATATAAAATGCATTCCATACAGAGGCTTTCCTAAATCATGACCAGAGATAAATATGACCAATTTCATACCTAGTTTAAATACATATACCTTTTGAGCATTGAAAAATTTTTGTCAAAAAAAAAAAGAAGAGAGAGATAGAGAAATTCAATTCAATATCACCACGGTGCCATGCCTCCAGCGTATAGAGGGCGGTGTGATTCTCTTTTATCAAAGAGGAGCTTTAAGGATGCCACAGAAGCAGACATTAGTGTACTACGTCAGACCATACGTCAGACTATATATGCGTCAAGTGCCCGGATGAAGGCCTTTTTTTCTAGGTCGAGGTAATTATGGCTATAGTGTCTATGTTCTTGGAAATATAATCCATTGTCATCTTGTATAAATCCATCGGTGTATTAAATCCAAAATTGTATAAACATATAATGTTTCACTTCTAATGCTGAAATCTGCGAGAATCGAAAAAAAAAATCTTTTACGGTGATGTAAAATTTGTGTTTTAATAATGATGGGCCGAAGCCCTCGCTTGATGTCGACCTGGTTTAAGATGAAAGATTAGCACGCGTTCGGCTCTTTTAAAACTGCTCATATATAAAATGGGTTTCAGTGTTTAGTGTATTGTTTCTTGATAATGTACCTTATTAGTATTTTTTATCCGGCGTTGGATTTCGTTGAGAAGCGCTTAGCTTGTTAGCAGCATTGCTAAAGCCAGTCACGTTTATTCGCTAATGGGCTAGCGTTCTACTTAGTTCTACTTTAGTTATCCTGGCTGTACGTTATAGTGCGATTTAGGATTATAGTTGGACTGGTCGTGTATATATTTACAAAGTTTGACGTTTTAATCTGTCCGGTGATATTTCATAAATGTTAAGAATTACGCTGTAACTTTATGGCTTTCCTTGGCTGTCCCTGTGTAATGTTATTTTTGCTATGTTATGATTACACAAAGAAAAAAACGTTGATGATAAATGTTATAGATGGCTGAGGGTGATAAAAAGAAGGTTGCCCGCAAGCGGCACTGCAGCCGAAACCCTGTCCTGGCTCGGGGTATTGGACGCTACTCCCGCTCGGTCATGTTTGCCAGACGCGCCATGTACAAGAGGAAGACTAAAGCACCTGAAAGCAAGGTGAGTTCACATTACTGGCTCATTAAACGCACGTAACAACAGTTATACTTGCCACAGAATCCGGCAACTGACATTAGTTTGATTTGACGTTCTATAAATTGTGTGAAGCGTTTGACTAAAATTGTATGTATGGTCAAACAGATTGAGAAGAAACTGAAGGAAAAGCCCGCAACCACCGTGGTGAAAACTGTTGGTGGAGACAAAAATGGAGGTACCCGTGTCATCAGACTGCGTAAGATGGTGAGTTTACCACCATTGTGATTTCCCCCTTTAAAAAAAGTTACAGTTTAAAGTTTTGCCATTCTCTAAATGATATTTTGATGGACTTGTTTGACAAACGCATTAAGCAGCCAACTATATAGATCCTTTTAAGGTTTGTTTTGAAGAGGGTTAAAGTTATGTAAGGTGTGGTTTTTGACTGTTCCTCAGGAATGTTTCACTAATGGACATTCAAGGCTGCAATGCTACTTTGTCAGACTAATTAAGAATAACTGTCTACACAAATTGTCTTGAGTGTCTCAGTGAAATATTTGGCTTCTCAAATGTTGTTTGGTATTGAGCTTCAGGACCGTTAATCTCTATACCTCATTCATAGGGTAGCATATGAAATTAAATTAAAAAGATCCCTTATAGTTTTCTCTTAAACTTTTTCCCCCATTCACTTTCAAGCCACGTTACTATCCTACGGAGGATGTGCCCAGGAAGCTGCGTAGTCATGGCATCAAGCCCTTCAGCCAGCACAGGAGGAAACTGCGCTCTTCCATCACGCCTGGAACTGTACTCATCATGCTCACTGGGCGCCACCGTGGAAAGGTAGTTTTTATGCTTGTGAATAATAATAATAATTAAAGTGTAAATTGCTTTACATTTTGACAAGTAATATCATGTCACACTTGACATTGAAAAGGAGGATATGTATATGTAATTTGTATTCTTGCTGTATTATATTCTGAAAATTGTAATTCCTGTCACGTTAACCCCCGCTCCTCCAATCCATCTGAATACATTTACAGGATAGTGCGTAGGTTAGACTATTTGACACGTTCCAGTCAATGCTCTGTTATCGATGGATGACCCTCTGCTCACACAATACAGATTAGTGCATGTCTACTTCTGATTTCTAGCCTCATTTGTGGCTTTGTGTCTACGATATGAGGTACATAAGATATGTAAAATGAAATTTAATAAAATACACTGAACTATATTATGCACTTTAATAGATTACAGTGAACCTTGGTAATTTGGCTGAAAGTAGGTCATGCTGTAAAGGTGGTTGCCACAACATACTCTTTTGGACTGAATTTTGGATTAAGTACCAAGTATTGCTGTTTTACCAAAGTCTTCTCTTCTCTCTCCCCCCTCCCCCAACTTCTAGCGTGTGGTCTTTCTCAAGCAGCTGTCTAGTGGCCTTCTTCTTGTTACAGGTATGTTTTTATCTGTGAGGATGGGGCTTACTTCAGGACAAGCTTACTTCAAACTATATACTTTGTGAAAAATTCCAAGCCAAGTTTTGTTAGTCAGAGCCTCTAAGCTGCTGTTTTGGTTCTTTTCTAGGTCCTTTAGCCGTGAATAGAGTTCCTCTGCGTCGAGCCCATCAAAAGTTCTGCATTGCCACTTCCACCAAGGTGGACATCTCGAGTGTGAAGCTTCCCAAGAACCTAAATGATGCTTACTTCAAGAAGAAGAGGCTCAGGAAGCCCAAACACCAAGAAGGGGAGATTTTTGACACGGAGAAAGAGGTACAAAGTCATTTTGTAGACAATCAATAGTCCCCCTTCTCCACTACTGATAATTATTTAATTGATGTTAGAGTTTATATTCTTAACAATCTTTCCACAAATGTTCTGGTCATGGCTGCTGGTTTGTGCCCATTGAGCTTTGAATATTAGTCAGGTTGGGCATTGATGCTATGTTAGAACCTGTTGCTTGCTGTGTCTGAAGGTTGTGGTGTGGTATTGAGATTCAGATTCTTTTACCAACATACAGATATGCTTGCACTCATTTATTGACTAAACTAAAAACAATCTCCACTGTAATACTGTGGAGGAGCTAATTTTTCCCCCTTCTGGTCATACATGAGTATTTAAGGAAGTGTTTAGATGTTTGAAGGCTGCCAGTGACTCAAGCTTAAGTCTTGAGTGATTCAAAATTAAGATTTTTTTTTTTTCATATGGCTCTATTGATTTCTCACAGTATAAAATTTGGTAATTTGATTGAAGCCTGAGGAAATATGGCTCATTGGTTAGAAATTAGAATAAAGCTTTACAAAAGTAGAACTTTTATGGTGTTGCTTAAATAACAATGTCATCTTGTGCATGGATCATCATGCAGGTGAACATTTCACTCCAAAACCTGCCAGCAATGTCTCAGCAGCACATCAAATATAACCATGTTGCTAGCGAACATTAACTAATAAAAAGGCAAGAAAATATTCTTTTGAAATTGTTGAGAAACTTCTCAATCATGTAACGTAAACAGTGGCGGTAAAAAAACAGGCCCCTAACAATCTCAGGCTAGCTAATGCTGCTACTGGTGCTACCTAGCTAATCAACATTATTACTAGTTAACACTGGTTCCAAATGCTTTTGCAGTATGGGCCAGTGCAATGCTATAGTTCTGGCTAATGGTGTGCCAAAAAGTGACTGACATCTAATTGGACTCTGTGGGAGCATGTGTTGAGTAGTCCTATTGTTCAGTGCTTGCAGCACCATGTTTGACTGCTTTGTGGTGCCATTTATGCAGCGTAAGAAGAGGTGAATGAAATGATGCACCCATAATACATAGTGCCTACTGTACAAGCCTGTTAGGGAAGTGTTCTGTCATGTGGTTGCTTCTGTTGGCCAGGTCTAGTTTTAGCAGCGGTATGTACCCAAAAAAGTCTACCAACTACATGAATATCCTGAATGTGAGTTTTTTTTTTTTTTTCTTCCCATAAAGTTTGCATACAAGTAAGCACTATATCATGAGAGGGTGTGCCCTTGAATATCAGCACATCTGTCAAGTGGTTGTAATCATGCAGCCTGCATCACATCTGTGGTGATATTCAGCCCAACAGCACAACCTAGAGTTGTACCAGTTGATCAGCCAGTGATCAGAATTTGATTTTCAGCTTGTTGGGCCATTACTGATCAGCAATGGATATAACTGGTTTTGTATCATATCAAATCGAGGTGTGTGTATATAAATATAAATTGTGATGCAGAATTCCAGTACAATTCAAATAGGCACTGCAGTATACCATGCTATTAGGGAACCACCCTCCTGTGAAATATTCCAACAGCATGCTTGGTTTATAGTGTATATATACTTAGAGGGTGGTTGTCATTAGTTTGATTTTGTAGGAGATTTTGTCCGTCTTTATGAATTATGTGTTGACGAAATGTGATCTGTATGGAGGGGAAAATGTTAAACCTAATTTTCTATCATGTCTACTGGTTGCATATGACAAATGTAAAATTTGACATCTGTGTCTGGGGGGGGGGGGGGGGGGGGGGGG
>JAAGKR010003116.1:24428-79913 GCA_011419295.1 Clarias macrocephalus
AGGAAATCATAACAATCATATAGCTGACTAAATATAAAGTTTTTTTTTTTTTTCCCCTGCTTGCACACAATTTAACACTTTTCTCATTTATTGCAGAAATACCAGCTGACAGAGCAGCGGAAGGAAGACCAGAAAGCTGTCGACTCTCAGCTGTTGCCTCTTATTAAGAAGGTTCCTCAACTGAAAGGGTACCTGCGCTCCCAGTTTTTCCTCTCCAATGGGGTTTATCCCCACAAACTGGTTTTCTAAAGAAATAAAACCTGATTGTTTCACCCACTAACTTGACTGCCTTTTTTTTCTACCTTAAATCATGTCCATCATAGAAGCATCTGTACATGTTTCAAAGTCACATGAACATAATTCAAAGCTTGTTGACTAGGTCTTTTTTTTTTTTTTTACTATTCATTTTAATAACCAAAATCTGACCATGTATAGACATGCCCCCATGCTTCTGGTAAGTGTTTTCACTAAATGTTGGGATATGGCTCTAGGGATAACAGCTAGTGATGGCAAGTTGGTTCTTGAATCGCGTTCATCAAAATGAACAAATCTTTTGAGTTATTTAGTTCATTTCGTTCTTTTGATCGGAAATGATGCTAGATTTTCAATAAACAGACCCCCAACACGTACATACACAAATTTTGTTTATAGTTCCAGTAATGAAAATATTACGATGCAACTAAGGACATATTGCGATAAACAAAATGAGGAATTCACTTCTCATATTTTCTGGTCGGAATTGCTTGTTCTCTTGAATCTATTGCACTGCGTAGCGTCTATGGGAGTCACATGACAAAAGAATGAATGATTCGGACTTGAGGTAACTGCTCATTTGTTTCCTGTACATAACCTTTTTGTACATGTTTTTGTAGTTTTTGTACATGTGTGCCTAGTAGAAAATTAACTAATCGCTCTCTGAGACTTGTTCTTCTGAGTCACATTAAAGACTTGTTCAAAAATAATGAATCATTCATGAATGATCAATCACTAACAGCCACAAGAGCAATGGTAAGATGCAATCCACTGACCTACCACTGTGCTCATTTTTGCAGTGAAGTGCATCTGCAGTTAAAAGTGCCTGACAAACCTAGCTAAATAATGAAGCCTTTTGTAAGTCTACCTGGATTTGCCATTTGCGGTATTTTAAGTTTGAAGGTAAAAGCTCAAAGTCTTAAGGTGCATCTCAATTGAAAACACTGTACTCAGTATCTTTAATTGTGCATGTTGTGATGAACATTTAGCCATAGTCTGCCCCTTACATCAAGTCAGTCAAGCAGACCTTTGTAGAACAGTAATCTTGAAATATTTAATTGTACAGGTTGCAGTGTTATTGCTATAACATTAAGACCTATTGCCCAGTACTCAAATAGAAAAACACCATTTAAATGCAAATTTTAAGCTAAAGTTGTGTGGCAATGTACAGGAACCAGTATAGGTATGGTTGTGAAGCCAATATTTGATACACAACATTTTTGAATTAACATCACTGAAGTCAAAAGAAAAAAGTCAAGATGGTTATAGGAACTGAACACCATACAAAGACCCAAAGCTAGCAGCAAACTGAAAGTCACGTGTTAAACACTGGAGGTTAATTACATTCTCAAAGTTAATGTAATCAATTTGTTTGATAACCAGTGCATTGAGTCTTGTCACAAACAAATCCACTTCCAAATTCCATTTATTAGACATTTTATGTAGCATTTTCAGGCCTGTTGTTGACCAAAAAATTACTGTCCTTACATCCATCCATGTGGGCAAAGTCATTTTGTTTTAATAACAAACAAAAACACTGAAATGACAAATGTGTTTAGAAAACAAATAAATACATGTTCCTTAATCTGTTTGTCCCCATATGTAGACATTATCTTAAAACAAAAAGAGGAACAATAAAAGAAGCAGCCAAGAGAAGGCAGGTCCCAGAACTGGAATGCTCAGCCTTTCTGTAGTCAGTCAGTAATAAATGGTCAGGTGATGATCAGCTTGGTCTCAGCCAGACTTGAACAGCAGAATGGCCACTTGGCCCAGGTAGAAATAGATGAAGTGCTTGGTCTCATGGGTCACGTAGCTGCCGAAGTTTCTTCCCACAATGCAGTGCCAGGTGGGGTTGTATTTTTTATCAAACTCCTTGAGTGGCAGATAAGAGAATTCATTATGTTAGCTGACTTAATGTACTGTGGTAATAAGTGCTTGAGCTCTTATGAAGTGCTATTTAGGACAGGTACAGTTTCTACTATTACTTCAGTTTAACTCAGTTGCGTTCCGAGCTGAACGATCCATCCAGATTTAAATCTTACCTTTTTGATGTAGGCAGCAATGTCCTTCTCGATGTTATATTTCTCTAGAGCCTGTGTAGCACACTCGACAGCATCCTGCTGCATCTCCTCGGACATGTCCGCATTTTTTATCACTGCCTTCCTGTCAGACATGACTGCTCTGAAATGACAAATATGTACGTTTTTAGATGTACAAGATAATTTTATTGCCCCAAAATAGACTCATGGTCCTCTGACCCTTTTGCCACATTGTAATCGATTAGGAACACAAGAGTATAGTCTAAAAACTTTATTCATTATATAATTTTCTTTGAATATACATTAAATGCCCGAGTTATTATTTTTTTCTTACAGGAGCATCTTGTCACTTAAGGCCGATATAGTGCCGAATCAACAGGAGAGTGCACTCCGCGACTGTTACAGAGTAACGTTAAAATACAGTTAAAATGTTAATGGTTACATTTATATTAATGCTGCCATTTGGTACAGTTAAATAATGAACAGGGCCCTTGCAGAACAGCAGATCTACACGGCACTGTAGGCACTGGCCACCGTGCAATAGCAGGTTACATAACATCAACACGAGATACTGAGTAGGCTTTCTTCCATCATTTTCTTGCATAACATTTCATTCGGGCGTTGCTATGGTGTAACTGCCCATCTACTCCCATTATCCTCATACTACCGTTAGGGTACCAACGCACTAGGATCGTAATTCGAATTTCAGATGGGAATCATAGTTGCATAACTTGTACAGTGAGATTTAGATATATTTTACAAGTTAACTCACTAGCATTTTTGCTAATTAGGTTAAATGATTATCAGTCGTATCTAAGGCACAGCCTGCAGTTACAGCAAAGTTAGCTAGTATTACAGGTAGCACTAAAGATGTTTAAAGCAGACGATAACAATACGATGACCGCTTAAGTAAATAAATCACCTATTGACTCGTCTTGGTTATCTAATACGAGTTAACGTTATTTCACATATAAGCGTAAAGCGAAGGAAATATTCTTTCGTATCATTCTGACCTGGGTCTAAATCAGGTTGCAATTTTATACTTCGCGAGAAAATACTTCTCTAAATTAAAGAAAGACATTAACGAAATCACTAACAATTTGTGCTATCTGTTTACCTGATATTGCTGAGTGTGCTCAACGAGAATTAGAAAACAGTCCAGTCGTTTGTGAAGAACTCCTTCTATTATATCATTGACTGACAACACTGAAGTGGGTGTGTTACGTTGTACTCTTCTTCTACGTTAGCTTGACTGACGCTTACCGGTACGATTCACCTATTGGTCTGCCCTTAGTGCATTTTCTCTGGTATTTACTCCTGCGTTTTATTTCAAACCATCATGCTTTGCGGCTTAGACGTATTCTTTGTCTCCATACCAACGAATGTGCGAACGCGCACGCGCCAAAACGAAATTCGAGACCCCCCCCTCCCCCCGGGCTGCGTTCAATCGGTGCTCTGTGTTAACTGTTCGGGTAGTGTTATTTAAGACAACTTCCTTGGAGATATAGGAAGTAATTTAGAAAATTTACATTTATGAATGTAGAACTTGACCATTAAAAATAAAGCATAAAGCGAAGGAAACATTCTTTAAAATATGACGATTTAAATATTTTCATATGGTGAATATATATATTTTACTTGACGCATGACTAGACTCATGAATAAAATTAAAAATATAATTTTCAAGTTACTTCCTAGAATAATAATCCTCCTTTTAGAACACTGCAACACCACCAAGTGCAACACAACACATCATGTTTCCTTAAATTTTATGGAATAATAAGAGTCCCATACTTGCACAGCTTACACAATATAAGAGTCCCATACTTGCACAGCTTACACAATATAAGAGTCCCATACTTGCACAGCTTACACAATATAAGAGTCCCATACTTGCACAGCTTGGAAAATAACAAAATAACTGCCCTTTTTATCTGTAAACTTTTATTTATTTAAATAGACTTTGGTCAAAATTATAGGTAGATTAATCAAATTAATGACAGCCATGCTTGTCAAAGGCAGGGAATCTGAACAGTAAATTTTCCCAGTACAAGGTGAATGAAGGGTGTATAATATGCAACAATAAAACATGATAATTTACACTTTCCACTCTGGCTTTTTGTGTAAAAATCCAGTGAAGACATCACTTCCTCCTTATGTGTTACCCTGGTAACATAAGCATGTTGGATACCTGTTGCAGCTACTGTAAAAATCTAATTAACAGTAATTCTAAAACATTAAAGAGCTCCACCCCTCCATCTTTAGAAAAGGATAGGAATTTGGATTTGGAATTTGGAAAGGTTGAGTACACTGTTTGAAGCATTTTAGAAAATGGAGAAAGTGGACAAGGAAGAAAGTGTTTGATAAAAGAGGATTTAAATTAACGACAAGGTATATCAAGACCAGAAGGTGTCGGTAATGCAACCGCTTTTTCGGATGAATATAGAGCTTTTGCCCTCAAAGTAGGTGTGGCTATATGCTTCACTCAACAGAGCCAATCAATGCGATAGTATAGTTAATATAGAGAGTATGCGGAAGACACAGAAATGATCATAATGCCCCTACAAAACGCCCAAACCCTCACAAAAAACAAACGTGCAACATGGCATGACTTACTCCTTACGTCTTACTCTAAGAAGTTTAAAACCAGTTTGTCACATATGTTCTGAAACTGTGGTACTAATTAAGATGTAATGTGAAGCGCTACTATGAGATAAAACACGGTTCGTTAGGTCAAACATATCGACAGCAGTCCGAGATGAGGGTGTGTAAAATACCCAAGCTGAGAGTGTTATGGGCAAAGTAAAAGTAATGTTATGTACAGTCATTTGCGGGATGTAATAATCCACTTTAAACAGGGAGTGTTTTTTGATGATTAAAGCAGTTAAACTTAGTGTAAACGAGGCATAAGATACTCAACCTTAAAATAATGTTATTTATTTATATTAATAAGTTAGTCATGGAGTTCTGCCATACATAAAGACAGACAGACATTGCAGATTGAAACAATAATATCACTGATTACATTACAACTGAGTAGATTATTCTTAGCTTTAACCTTTAACTATTTCTAAAAACTCTGTAACCATCAACACCAGGTACTAACGCTAGTATATATTAGTGTACATACCACATGACATCAGAAAAATGTAACCAGAAAACAGCATATAACTTTAAACTTATATTGATTAGCAATATAAACAGCCCACCTATGAGGCTGGACAAAGGAATAAACTGTGTGGGTGCCAATTTGTTTGCCAAATGTCAAACATTTATTTGTTAATTCTTTGACAATACTGCTGCTTTTTGTTGGAAACTGGCAGGCATAAAAATGTGAAAAATACTTTCTGATGCAATGACTTCAATCAATGTTGGGAACACAGTGTTAATGTGCATGAGAGGCTGCTCACGTTCTATTCTTACCTGCTGCTTATTTGGAGACCTACTCCCATGTGACTTGAAAAACCTTCCATCTACAATTAAATATAAATATTAAAACTTTTTAATTTAGTGTTGTAGCTTCATAAATAAGACAGTAGGTTCTACATTCAACCCCTTGCTATAGCTACTAGGCTATTTATTCAAATTCATTAATATAGACAAACATTGTTTAATGTAATTAAACAAAGCATTTTTTAAAAATATCATTCCTTTTTTGTTTCTATTCATTAAAAAAGTTATTTTTTCTAAATCAAAGTGACAGAAAAATCCTGTTTTTTTTGTAATAAATGTTGTATTGTATTAAATAATGTCCCAGATCATTAAATGCATTTATTACCCTCAGAGTAGGTTTTTTTAAATCTCTGTAAATCACACTGCTATGCAGTTAAAACGAGTGCACTGAATTCTGTCTGTCACTGTTTTTAATCATTTATATGCACAACTCTGTAGTAGTTAATGTCATATGCACTGTGCAATGTTTTATATAGACACTTAGGTTTTCCAATTAAAACAGCAACAGCATGATTGTTTTATAAAGTAGACTATAGGTTAATATAAATATATTAATCCCTCATGACATTTTGTAAACTGAATTTATGAGAAATGACTGCACTGATGCAGATTTAATAATTTATTGAAAAACACACACCTTGGCTTAATCCTCGCTCTGTGATGGCGAATTGAAAGACGGGGAGGAGCCGAAGGAGTCGAAGTTTGCTGCCGGGTTCATATGAAATTTAAAGGGGATGATGGCGATCACCAATTTGGGTAAAATTTATGGAGAATTTTTAGGGGGGCTGAGTACAAATGTGAAAAAATGACCTAGCGATGCCCATGGTTGACACAATGTGTACACAGTTCAAAATCCTAAGTTGACTCAAATTCAAATATTTAGGTCAGTTCAAGTAGTATTGGTTGTAGGCTCAATTAATTAATTTTCTATGGTTAACTTAGCCTAACTTATCATCTATTCAAAAAGGTAAATTGTTTCCCATTGTAGCCCGTTGATGTAGTTGGTTCACGTGATTTTTTAAAATTTTTATTTAAAAAAAGTTGGCAAAACAATATCCCAAGTAAATTTGGTAAATTTGGCATAACAATACCCCAACAATTTAAACACACAAACATCACTTTAAAAACTTTATTCTTCCAAAACTACTCAAAGTTAAAACAATGATCTGCATAAAACAGAAGTATACAGGTTCTATTTTGTTTCACAATCAAGATCAATATAAAACACCTGCATAACACCAGCTGCTTATCAGTGTTTTGCTGATTACTTTATATTACAATATTATAACCATTTTAAAATATTTTGTTTTTTCCCCAATGTGTCAGAGGCAAAAAACAAAGTCAATGTCAAGAGGTTGTTTCTCACCATGTGAATCTAAGAGGAGCATGTCTCTCCAAGCCCAATAGAAATCGTTCGTATGGCTTCATCTGTCCAGTCCTTTTGGAATTTAATGTTCAGAGCACAGACCTGACCAAATACTCCTAAAGCTGCTATATAGTCACCCAGGCCATCAAGGATTACAGTCACCTTCAGCGCCACAGCAATTTAAACTACAAAGCCTTGAGGCCCTGGGTGACTATTTAGCAGCACCTTGTTTGTACTCCTTTGGTCACCCCGGTCACCCAATCCTTCATAGCAGAACACTGGTTAAAGAAGACAAGAGTCTTTTAAAGACAAAGATAAAAAAAAAAAATCATAGGATATCTAAAGAAATTGTGAGATTCACTTACTAAGGTTTATTATGCTGTATGTAGAGGGAATGTGCAGGGTTAGGTATATGCAGTGGAGTTGAAAAGAGGTATTCGGAGTGTTTGCTAAAAGTGTGGAATTCTTAGGAGTAACTACATGTTTGGAATGATATTTTAAATTAACTAGGTATTTACTCAATTTGGTTCTCATAAAAATAAGTTAACAGATATAACATTCATAGATAAGCATTGGCAACTCTGTTGAGTGATTAAGAAGGATTCGAATGTTCAAATGTATACGAGTTTCTCATATCTACTGAAGCGCCAAATACTTCTTAACTGTTGTTCTTAACTTAAATGTTTGCTAAACTCACCTCAGTAACGTCAGGTAAGCAGAAACACTCCATCTTCACCTATTTAAACGTTAACTGTCTAAAATAAAAAATAGCCTGTAAGGTAACTGAAACATATATGTTTCACATTCACATATAAATATGTTTTTTTTTTTAATAAACAAACAACTAAAGAACTATTTAACCAGAGTCAAAGAGCAAAAACATAATAAAAATCATCTCATTATAGCAGGTCTTAATATTAGGCAAATATAACCTCAGAAGAACAAAAACCTATATCCTTTTTCACCATGCAATTATTTATTTAACAAAAATTAAGCCAAATAGACAAACCAGATGGGCAATACTAAGTACCCCTTACTGTTTCCAGAGAATTTAAGAAGATAAAAGCCATAATGCCAAGTGGGAAAGTTAGTAGCAAAGGTCTTATAGAAGCAACTGTTGCTGCACATCAGTCAGGAAAGTGTCATAAAACCATGTTCAAATAATTTGGAGTCCAACATTTTACAGGGAGAAAGATTATTCACAAGTAGTATGATTTCAAGAAAGCCGACAGTCTTCCACAGGAGTGGACGTCCAGCACATATACCCCAAGCTGAATGCAACGCTCAGAGAAATACAAAACCCAAGATCCTACAAGCCTCATTGAGCATGTTACAGGTTAAACACACACACAAAAAAACACACACACGAACAAGTACCATTTGTTTGGAAGGGTTGCCAGGAGAAACAGACACACACACACAGACACACACACACATGCACGACTGAGGTTTTCAACATTGCATCTGAACAAAGACTTTTGTCCTTTTGACAAATGAGACCAAAGTTTGGTTATAGTTGTACCAAATCTTAGACAATGCATTTTTATTTTGTTTTTTATTTTTTGGCACACTGCCCTGTTTGACAGTGGGTATGAGGTGTTTCTGCCGAAACACAGTTTGGTTTTTGCCAAACATGGAGGTGGCCAGAAAAGAATGCATTGTCTAAGATTTGGTACAACTACAAACAAACTGTGTCAGAATAGAAAAATCCACAACAAAACAATTAAAAAATGAACGGAACCAGAAGTCATCGTCATCGTCAAAGAATTAGATTATGAATGAAAAAGTGTTTAGAACGGGATGGAGGAAAATCCAAAAGAAAACCTGCACTAACACAGAAACAAATGAAAGCAAGGTTACAGTGGTCTATTGAGAAGAATTAGCATGTTCAGTTAGCAGGCAACACGTCCATAGAGCAAAGTGTGTTAAAGATTTTCTTCAGAAAAGAGATAGTAACACAGTTACACGGCCCACAACAGTCCAGATCGCTATTCGTTTGATATATTGTAGAGGGAAAAGAAAAGTTCATGAAAAGGATCCAGCTAGATAGAGTCATCTTGATGGTAAATATTGTTTGATATTAGTGGAGTTTATGTGAACTTGAAGAAAAATTATGAACTTGAAGAATGGAGCACAAAAGGAAAAAACGTAGTTGCCTCTATTTCCTGAGAAGACACAGGTCCTTTGGTGATTGCAGGCCACTTTGGAATGGGTCTGTTGTGGCCAGTGGTGTGGGCAGTTTTTTAGTAATGCTGTGGTGTACTCGGGCATTGATGTGTTAGATGAAAATCATTTTAAAATGCTTCCTCAGGAAAGCAGGCTCATTTGTAGGAATCAATCTTGACTTACTAGAGACTGTAGTCTCTAAATACAGATGATATTGAGTGATAACTCTCAGCTGCTATGTACTTTTTAAACAAAACAAACAACACATTTAGTAATAGACTGAGACAGGCTCACTGCTCTAAGAAGGAGGAGCTTTTGTTAGGTCGTTTATACTTGAAGCTATGTTGTCGAGCGTGTCCTCTTGCTTTCGTAAAACAAGATAGACGGCCAAGGTCCATCATTAGTTAGAGATCCTGCTAGAAAACAAAGGTAATTGACAGAACTTCCACAGTGGCAGTGACAGTGACAGCCCCCCGTTAAAGTTAGGCAGTGAAGAATGCTCCTTTAACATGCAATTATTTAACATAATAATTATTTATTTAAATAATTTAAATAAAGTCATTTAGTCACAATATTCCGCTGTATTTCTTAATATAATTTATTTGCAATAAAAAAAAATCTAAACTTTATTACGTTCATTGTGTTCGTGTAAGCGGGGCGCCAGACAAACGAGTGTCTATGTAGGCACGTACGTTTTGAAAAGCATGTGACTTGAGGCTGAGCTCTAATTGGAACTTTTTAAATCATCCTTCGGGCGCAGCACTGTGTGCCCCGAACCCTCCCACTTTTGTTCTTAGCGAATCAATATTGTTTTTAAATATTTGGCCTCATGTGATTGGACCATGTGATTGGACCACAAGTCTTTTCCATCACTTCTTTTGGCAAGCGGAGCTGCTGACTGGATGCGATGTGAGTCATGCATTTATTTTATACTAGTAGTAATGATGCTTAATCACCTGATAAATGGCTATTTACAGGCGAGTACTAAAAGTTTAATTTTTATTTTGTTTGGCCCCCCCCCCCCCCCAAAAAAATTATGTTATTTTGCACTAGCTGCCAGTGGACTTCCACGTGATTGGGCAAAAAAAGTTAATTCCTTCATGTGTCCTGTGCCCAAAGTGTGGAATTTAATTGCACACTAATGAGAACGTTTTAAAAAATGTACAAAGCCATCTGTTGAATTTTAAGATGTACTAATGATTATTTAAAGGTAGATTTTTTTTTATGTTATGCGGTCATGTTCCATTTAAATTTCAAAGTAACATATCCTCTCTTCCTATGGGCCAATTGCAATGAAATTTATATTATATGTTATACTATATGTTACCTCAAGCTCAGCCAAATACACCTGTGAAAATTTATATTGGTTCAGTAGTTTTTTTGTGATCCAAACACAAAGAAACAGACAAACAGACAGACGAAGATTTGTCCCCCCCACCCCCAATAAGTTTTTCACAAATATCCTGAATATACAGATGCACCAACAAAATAAGATTTTATGATGAGTGCATTAGTTAAACTGTAAATAATTCTAATAATATGTTATTATTATTATTATTATTATTATTATTATTATTATTATTATTATTAACAATAATATTTTTAACAGATGCATTTTCAGCCAGGCTCTTGCTCATATCTGTTTGCCCCCAGGGACCTCCTCTTTCTTTTATCCCGTTATTGTGGTATATCCTCTCCTGGTAGTCATGTTTTGCTGGGTCCATTTGCTGCTCCAAATACTACTCAATCCGTATCATCCCCAATTACCTGTTTAATTCATCTTCGATTAGTATTTCGTGTGTTTTTATTTTCCCCATATTTGAAAAAATAATTCATTATATTCCTATCTCTCAGTGCCAGATCAAAAACATTAGATTATCTCATGAGTCAATTGAAGGCGACAATGGCACGGAAAAACAGTGAATTTAGTCTTCTGATCGTATTTCTCACTAACACCAGATTACTAACCAACAAAAAGGATGGACTAAAACTGCTGATCACCATAAATAACACCATGAAGGAATTCTCTATCCCACTGGTACCTGATGCTTCCATGAAGGTAACAACTGGTGCACTAATTGCAACATTGTAGACAGTCACTATTCAATGCAGGCCCTTCTACCTGCGGTGAGAACAGAAGGCTGTTTTGAGAAGAATAACTGGGGGGGTCTTTGAGAACCAGGATTTGGAAGAGTACACTCAGCTTCATTAAGAACTGTGTTGGCAATTTCAACACACGCATCCAGATTTACCCCAATCAGAAACCGTGAATGACTAAAGAGGTCAAAACCCTCCTAAAAGTCTGCAATGCTGCCCTCAGGTCCAAAGATAAAGCCCTCTGCAGCACAGCCAGAGCTAACCTTGAGAGAGCCTTCAAGGGTGCGGAAGCAATGTACAAAAGAGAGATAGAATACCACTTCACTCACAACAACCCAAAGCAACTCTGGTGGGGTATCCAGCACCTCACAAATTACAAAAACAACAGTCATAAGACCTCTAACGCTAATGCCTCTTTGGCAGAGGAACTCACCTGCTTCTTTGCCCACTTTGAGGTGAGAGCAACTGAGACGGTCATATCAACCAGATCCACCCCCAACAGACATGCACCCCCATTCATAGTGCAGGAACACAGGGTGAGGAACATGCCACATTGAGGTGGGGCCAGAATATACTACTGCCTCAGACATCGCCCTTTTTGTTTTTTTTAAACACCCCCTTAAAGTTACACCTACTTAACTTCTGACTGATGAATGTGTATATTATTTGTATATTATAACACTACTAAGGTTGTTCAGGTAAATTAAGGGCATAAAAAAGCAGACTTCAAATCAAATTCAAATTCATATTTTATTTGTCACATACACATGTGATATTCAATAAAATATTTTATCAACCACCCATGACCTAAAAAAATTTTGAGTATTTAAATAAAGAATATGAAATAAAAATATAATAATTAAATAAAAATTTTAATTATAATAAAAAACATAATAAAAATGATACAGTATAGAAAATGTTTGGCTGTAAAATTGACATTATGTACAAGTAATAAAAAGTAAAATTTAAATAGAAATGTTAAATGTGCAAATGTGCTGAGTGGTAAATGAGTAGGAGCAGAGTATTTAGTTGAAATGAAACAATATGTGAAAAACTTTTTTGTGTAGGATAGGGTTATTATACCATTTTTATTGACAACCATCTACCTTTATAAGCAGCTATATTCTGTCACAGACTTTGTTGGCTCTGGTCAAATAAAACTTTTATTACGTTTTATTATTTACGTCTACCTTTACTTACATTCTTCAAATGAAGTCAAGACAATGTACAGAACTGAAACACTGCATATGCTGTTTTTGTTCCCCTTTTTTTCTTTTAAATGACAGGAACAATGATAGACCAATGCTGTCTGCTGCATTAGCTTCACTGGCTGTAATACCTACATTGATCAATGGATGGCTGTATCAGACTGTTGACTGCACATTGCTGACTTCATCAGCAATGTGCACAAGGTGTTTGGTCTCACCATGCTGCACTCTGCTCTCTCTGCACTCTCACTCCAACATAATTAACACTTATTAACAGTTTGTTTTTTACATATAAGTACAGCCTCTCATCTTGACATATTGTAGTCTCCTTGGGTGGTAGTCTGTAGTTCATGTCACCAATTATGACTCCATTTGCATATTGAGAATTCAAAGAACATGGACCTCATAGCACAGTTTCCTTTGGCAAGATGGGGATCTGATGGAGCAGGTATGAGATGGCAATGTCAACAATAACTTTCTCTGTCTGCTAACTGCAGAATATCCAAGAAAAATCTGAAATGTGGTCTGAGGAGACTAAGAATCAACCACTCAAAAATCCTTACTGATGTTTTATCAAGCATTTTCTTTGCCAACTCACTTGTTTAACAGGATTTAAGGAAAATGTACACGATTCTATGCACTTTATATTTTCCTATTTTATTTAATGTGCAGTTTCTGGTTCAGTTGATAATTAATGGTTGGTTTTGAATTCAAGATTGAAATCTCTTTCTCCCAAATAAAAAACTATATTTGCCACAAGGGTGAGAGCCACTATGATCTGATTTACACAAAAAACACTGCAGTGTTTCCATTAGCGCAGAAACATAGAAACATAATCACAGCGGCAAAACTCGCAGTGAATCATGATGAACCGTACTTACGGCCACCGCGCGAAACCGCATAGGTGAAATAGGGGTATTAGTAGTGAACAGATTATGGGCCAAACTTCACTGAGTGATGATGGTAGAAAGGTCTTAACTAAAACAACATGCATGAGAAATCTAATCTAACTAGTTACTTTTTTTTTTAGTTATTTATAAGTAAAGCTGTAATGTAACTGATTACTTTTTAATGACAGTAATTTTGTAATGTAATTAGTTACTTTAAAAAGTAACATCCCCCAACACTGCTAAAGACAACTTCAAACGTCATTAACAAGGAACCTCTGTGCTTTTGCTTTATGTGCACACACACACATGTGGTCACAATTTTATAATAAACAGTACACGTGCACACATATGTTGACTATACAAGTGACACATGTGCACTGAGCATGGGCGACAATTACTCACAATCCTGCAGCGCGCGAGAAGAACCATTGGCTCAGCTGTGATCATGTGACGCTCACCAGGCAAAGCACATGCACACTACTTGTATATCAAGACCTCGCTCATTTATCAAGTTAAAATTTATTTAAAAACTTTGCTCGTCTTGCAAAACACTCACAGACAAAGTTACTCACAATCCAAGGTTCCACTGTATGTTTTGATAGGTGAAAATTGTATACTTTGCTTTGATAGCTGGCTTGGCTTTCTCTCAACCAGCTTCATGAGACAGTCACCAGTAATGGTTTTCCAACAGTCTTAAATGAGTTCCAGTAGATGTTGTAATGATGCCATCATGAGAAATGATGCCTACTTTTATAAACATGCTTGTTTGCAGCAAAAGTCTTGTTATTTAAGGATTCTGATGCCTTCATTATTGTTGTACAATGTAAAATATATTGAAAATGAAGAAAAAACTCTTGATTGACTAGTCTGACTGAATATAACTACATTAATAGTTAATGTTACTCTTGTAGATGAAGTTTGGGGATATAGTGGCATTTCCAAGTCATGTTTGTGATCAGAAAGCATCATCAGCATGTAGAGGGTCAAGTAAAAACTCTCTGCTATGGTCCACACTTACTTGGTCCCATCCCATATTAGGGGTGAACCCACTGTGAACCTGCTTGTCTATGTAAGACTGACATTAACTAGTTAACAGCACAACACTTTACATAGACTTGAGATATATATGCAACATTTTTTGTTTTGTTTTTTGAAGATGAAACAGTTCTCTTTATATCTGTATAAATCTGTTGCACTTTTCCAAAGATTAATCACTTCTCCTGCCCATTGCTCCCAAACTGTAAAGACTAAATTGGCCATGTCTATGTAGCCTTAAACATCATCATCAACAACAACAACAACACACAACAACAACAACAACATCAACATCAACATACAAAATCAAAAATTGTAAATTAAAATGAAAAAGATTCACACATATCCACAAAAAAATAGGCCCAATGTGGATGCCTGTGGTATATTTGTATTAAAGGTTAGTAGCACAGGCCTCCGAGTGGCGCACTTTACTCCGCAGTGGTAAAGTGCTCGCCCGGTCATCCAGAGATCGCGAGTTTTATTCCCAGGTGATGCTGTAACCTCTCACAGCCAGAGGTCTAGACAGAGCTGATTGGTCGAGCTCTCTCAGAGAGGAGGTATGAGAGGTACTTAGTGCTCCCACATTAATCACTGCTCTACAGCCAATCAGGGGCGTCTATGAGCTCACGCAAGTGGAAGGAGTGGATAGCGCTGTCCTCCGAGTGTGTTACGAGCTAGCAGTTCGAAAAGATGTGGTCGGCTGGCGTCACGTGGTTCGGAGGGACCATGTGATAGTCTTTGTAGACTTAATTTGGGAGCCTCATAGTGACGGGGAGGAATTGGACATGACTAAATTAGGGAGAATTAAAAAAAAAAGTTTGTATCACTACTTCTTGTTACTAAACTGGTTCACTTTTTAGTTTACAAAAGTATACTTTTATCTATACTTTCAGTGTTTGAGCACCCAACTAGTTCAAATTAAAATGTTTTATACTATAAAACTATTATATTGTATATAGTGTGTTATATGCTGTTAGAGATGCTGTTTGTTCTCCAATGTTCTCTAACAAACCTCTAGGGGTGTGTGTGTATGAATGCGAGGCAGTACAGGCTGATACAGAGAGAGAGAGAGAGAGAGACAAAATGGATCTTTAACCCTCTCTAATGAGACTTGCTTTTGCTTTACACGCGCACACGTGTGTTATAATAAACAGTACACGTGTGCTTTACACACACGCATACAAACACAAAATAAAATATGTTTTACGTGCACACACGTGCTCACAGTGTTATAGTAAACAGTACACACATGCTCGGATGTTAATTATACCAGTAAAAGATGCGCACTAAGACCGAGCAGGGGAGATGATTACCCACAATTCCGCAGCGCAAGAGAGAGAAATACCATTGGCTCAGTTGTGATCACGTGACGCTCTGTGTCAAAACAAGAAGCGCATGCATGATACATGATACTCGGTATTCGTAAACCAAGACTTGCTCGTTTTTCAAGTCAAAATTTATTAAAAATCTTTGCTCGTCTTGCGGAACACTCGCAAACTGCGTTACTCGCAATACGAGGTTCCACTGTACTTGGATTAAATTATACACAGGTGGCCCTTAATTTACTAATTAGGTGACTTCTGATGGAAATTATTTCCATTGGATTTTAGTTAGGGTCGTCTTCACCAGTGGTAGACAGTGAAGCAAACATTGTGATTAGTTTAGCTGTTTTATTTAATGTTGCAATCTTAAAATATATAATGAGCAAATAAACTAGAGGCTAAAAAATACATAATTTTCTTACATTTGTTCTGCTGGACCCAGTTTATGTTAAAGTGAGACCTCTTGTACACATGTTCTAATGTTATTTTCTATCTGCCGAGCCATTTGGAGGGCAACTGTATATACAGTATATCTTACACAGAAATAGTCTACACTGTTCAAACATACATATGCTACCTACAGAAGGTGATTATCTCAAAAGCTTTATATTGTGATAAAAGGGAGATTAGGAAATTTGTTTTTCTTATTCCTTAATTTGCTATTTTGTAAAGATATTTAGTTTTATTCATTAATTTTATTTCATTAGTTTTATTATTTGGAAATGTCGCAATTTGTACTTAGACTGCTTAGATAATTTCTAAAAAAAAAAAAAAAAAAATACACCAGACATTATAATGAAACAATTACCCAATACTTGAGTAGTCTCTTCACCAAATATTTCTTTTATTTCTTTTCTCTTACTTGTGTAATATTTTGGATGACTACTTTTTACTTCTACTTGAGTAATATTATTTTGAAGTACAGCTACTCTAACTTGAGTACATTTTTTGCCTACTCTAGCCACCTTTGTTTAGAGATTTATAGATCCTGGTAATTCCACAGGGAGCCAATGCAGTGTGAATAAGATAGGGGTGATGTGCTCAAATCTTCTGGTTTTAGTGAGGACACTCGCTGTTGTATTCTGATAACTTAAGCTTGTTTATGTACTTAGTTAAACAACCAAACAGTAAGACATTACAATAGTCATTACATAGTTTTAAAAAAATCACCACTCCTTCTGTTCTTTGACATGTTTTTTTACCAAACATGGCCCTGGGCATTAAGTCCGAACAATTCCACTTTGGTCTCTTTTGTCCATAGGGCATTGTTTTGTGGTTTGCTTAGATGCAATTCTGCAAACCTCATTTGTGCTTCTATATTCTTAGAGAAGAGACGTTCTCCTGCAATCCTTCCAAATAAACATAGGTCTGTAAGGTCTGAGATGTTACTGAGATGCATTGTTTTTTGTGCTTATTTCTCTTACTGTGAAAATTGTTGATGAGGTCGTATTTGGGATATACTGAGATTTTCTATGATCAGATGATTTCTAGCATGTTTTTACAACAAAAACCACATAGAATGAAAAGATAGGGTGCTAACTTTTGAACAAGATAATATATTTTTTAAATATAATTTTCATGGATAAAACAAGCAAAGGGTTACTAGGGTTAGGGAGATACCTTTTTTACCCTGCCCTTCCTGTCTATCTTTCTTTCATGTGAAAGGTTCATGTTTTTTTTTTTCAAAATCCTGTCTTTAGGAAAATAGTCTTGATAGTCTTGAATTTGTATTCTTTTATTTGGCTGGCTGTTAAAAACTGACAATAAACACATAACACATTTATAGTGAGTAATTAATCAAAATGTGTTCAAAATTAAAATTTTTGCTTCATAACGGAAATTCCAATGAACGAAAAGAATAATAAAAAAAAATGCTATGCAGCACAGCACATGAAGAAACGAGTAAAAATGTCATGCTGCTTGTGTCTAATGAAAAAAATAGGTGTGCTTTATGTGTGTACTCCTTTTATTACAGTTTTTATTTGAGCACAACATTGGAAAGCATAAAATGAACTATTATTCATTATCCCATGTTAGTTTTGAAAATGGATAGTAAAAACAAGTGTTTTTTTTTTTTTTTTTCATATTGACAAATGAGTTATGCTCATTGTGGTCAGGTTAATTTGAAAAAAAAATTTGTTTTATGACTGAGAAGTTACTTATTTTATCATGTGTTGTGCAGCATAACATTTTTTTTTCTTGATGAGCATGGAGAATGTTGTGTGTTTGATATACGCAATTCAAGATTCTTCTTTATTTATGTGCTCGAATTTTAGACAGGTGACGTTAACAGCACAGAAAAGCAAAAAGTGAGTGCCCACACAACCAAAGGATCATAACTTTCTACAAAGTGGTCACATTTAATTGTAACAGCAAAAACAAGACAAAATAGTCCAGGCTAATTTTTAAAAGCAACATAATAAAGTATTATACAACTATAAGTTTGGAGGCACGGAGGCTTAGTATTTGGCACTGTTGCCTTGCACCTCCCTTGTTCTCTCGTGGTTGGTGGGTTTGCATCTGGTACTCAGGTTTTTCCCACAGTCCAGAGACAGATTAGGCTAATTGCCACCTTGCCCGTAGGGTGTGAATGTTGACCCTACCAATTGTAAACTAGAAATAAATACAATGGTAATCATCACTGACTTCCTCTGTCCCTAGTTGGACTACAGAGATTCCTATATGGATGGATGGATGGATAGATATAACTATAAATAAAAGCCAATTTACTAATATATATGATATAAGTGGCAGCATCATCTTCAGCACAGCATCCCTGAAGGCAAGCTGTGGCACAAGAATTTCTGTATGTCAGTAAGGCTGGGGCACACTATGGTTATGATTTCTTCATAAAAAGATAGTCTCGAGGCTGGGGTATGTTGCTGGTCATGTGCAAGTGCATGCTGAGACAAAGCATGCCATGGCTCAGGTGAAGCAGTGGGTTGATTGTGCAGTGCAGGGGAGGCTCAGGGGTGCATGGCAGGGCTCAAGTAGTGCATGGCAGGGCAGAGCTGAAACGAAGCACAGCTGACTGGAAACATTAGAGATGAAAGAATTAACAAAAAGCATACCAGTGCTAACAGGGCTAACAAGAAGGATCTCAGTTCAAACAGGACAAAAATTTAGTTCTAACAACACTAATAGGACAAAGATGCTGTCTATTCTCTGATGAGGCCTTAGACTAGATGTTATATCATGGCTGTGGGATTTTCTACCCATTTAGCCATAAGTGCATTATGAGATGACCTGGCATGTACTCAGTGTTCATTCATCTCAAAAGTGTTCAGTGTGGTTGAGGTCAGGGCTCTTTGCAAGCCCCTTGAGTTCATCCACAACAACATTGGCATTTTTTTCTTTTAATTTTCATAATACAAAGAGAAAATCACAACATTACAGTATACAAGGTCATTCCAGATAATGTGTCCTTTACACACTCCATATATTTTTGGCTTTTGGCCATATTTAATTTCATCTGCAATTTTATACTTCTGGATGTTCTCATTAGTAGTTTTTTTTTTTCAGCAGACAGATATTCAACATTTATTTTAACTGTGGACCACCAACATTTGAAACAAATGTTTTAAAATAAACAAAGGAATTAAATCCACTATCAGACTCCACTCACTGCACTTAATTGTAGAGCATAACATTGGAACATTTCTTCAGTTGCTTTCAGATTTAACAAATTACATGCTAAAATGGGAAATGTAATGAAGTGTAGGGGGATTTTAAGTTAATTATTGCATCCAATACTATATATCTCTTGCCATCCTTCTGTCTGTGGGTGAGTGTGTGTTTGGGCTGCAGGAGCACACATGCAAGGAGTCGTTGCATGTTTACTAAAAGGAAAGGCCTAGTGCTTTAGTCGGGGGAACTTACAGGGAGCTACATGTACAGACAAGCTGGGAGAATGACTACAGTTCAGGTAGACAAAAAATGCAGTCAAGCAAGCTTTTAGATTAGCCCCAAAGGAAGGGCTGTCACCAGCTGCTGACTCTTAGAAAGGAAATAAAGGCAGAACAGGACTTGTTTGTGGATTCCAGTAGTAGCCAGGGAAAATAATGTTGAATTTCCAAGCTAAGGCAATGCATATGTCTTAATAATGCTTTTGTCTTGTGGCAGGTATACTAAGTATACTCAAAATGTACACAAGCAGAACTGAAGACTATTCCTCATGCTTATATATATATATTACATTGATTTCAATGTAGAAAAAGTTAGGTACATTAGAAGCATGAAAGACTGAATGCAGTTTACAGCTTCTAACTAGACTCCGCCCTTATGGAACCCGTGGAACTAGCATCTTGGAAACAGAAGCAGGCAAAGAACCAACAGGCAGGGAAAGGGGGTGGGACTTTATATAGCCAATGAAAACTTTAGAAGACAACAGAAGACAGCAGAGGCCACAATCCTTATACAGAGTGCAGTGAAGATCCCTACTGATCTTATGCATTACAGGTACATACGGTGTCAGGAATCTCAGGCTGAGTTCTTTTGCCAGTTACAAAGGCCCTGAACAACTACATATCAAGGATCTAGAGGCATGGCTGTGACAAATTTCCACTACATCACCAGGATGAGCAGTGGTTTCAAAGTTTACATCCTAGAAGGTAATTATCATTTTGTGCCACATGGTCTACTTGATGTCCTAAAGTCTTTGCTTTTTTCTGTTCGCATCTTCTGTTTTTGTCAAATACATTTCTGCATTATGTGTAATTGGATCCCGACACAATGCAAAACTGAAATTACGAGGAATCACCAGGAATTTATAAACAATAAAAAAAATCATTTCAATTCTGCATTACTATGAATTAGAACTAAGTAAAGTGAGATAAAATAAAATAAAAGTGATAAATATACAAATCTGTGAGAAAAGAAAGATACTTATCTTTTAATTTGTATGTAATATTATCTCAGACTGTAAGATAAGTCAATGTAAATGACAGATGTTAATGCTGTTAACGGGCAATATTACCTCATTGCAATTTTACCCAGTCAGTGTTACCTCTGGAAGGTCTATCTTGTCTAAGCATTCAATGAAAATAATCCTCCCTCAGGCACTGGAAAACCACTGTGTTGGAAGGTGTGGTTTTTACCCACTCCTCTGTCCTCTAACATGTCAAGTCAGTCTGTCACATTCTTTGACACAGAAAATATATTATACATGTATGTATGTATGTATGTATGTATGTATGTATAAGGGCATTGATCATGTGCACTGTACCAAGATTTCCACTCAAAACACCCACATAGTCTTTGATACTTAAAATGAAAAAAACTGCTTTTCACTCACTTGTACAAATCTCGAGGCCTTGGTGTGTATGTTTTCTTAATCCTCTAGAGAGGTATTGTGAGATTTACTGCCTAAATATGAAAGTGTCCTTAAATCTGAACAACATGTTAACACACAGTGAGCTTCTGATGGCCTTCATTTATTTCAGTTTGGAGCAGCTTGTCCTGTCATAGACATGATGTTTATTTATTTAAAAGGCCCTTTATTTAAACAGCACTCCTTGGAAGTCTTATCTCACAATTCTCCTGTCTTAGGAGAATTAGTAGTATCTCTAGTAAATAATAATTTTTTTTTCAGTTTATTTCCGGACAGTTATGGATTTCTACATATCTTGTGTGGTGTATTTTACGTTTATATGACACTTACCGTTAGTAGTGAGTCAGATTGTGTTCCAGAGTAATACTCATAGATCCAGTCTATCTTGTTCTGTGGCTTAAAACAGTTTACATTATTATGATGGTACAACAATGTTTTCCCACAATTGGGTTATTTTGGTTATGCAAAATTGCAGAGACGATATTATGCTGGTTGTTAATGTATCCGCTGCCTATTTTCATTATTTGGACCTGGTTATGTATTGATGACTGGGTGACCTGGGGTCTATAACTTAAGCCTAAATAACAGGGTTTTTAAAAATATATACAACTAAATAAAAATGTGTGGTAATAATAAGATGTATTTATGTTATCTTATAGGCCAGCCACACCTGAGGAGTGAGGACCGGTTTCGTCACATAACCAGTGACAGAATCAGAGTGACTCCTGCTCACCCGTTTAAACACAGGCACAGTTCAGAACAAGGACGGACACTGGAGGAGAGGTACAACACGAAACATATTTTTTTTTCTTTTTCTTTTTTTGCAGTAGTAGTTGTTGATTATCTAAAGACTTCCATGATAACTAATAATAATATCTTGTTTCAGAAGAGAGAAGGCCCTCAGCAAGAGCCTGGCCAATGCTAACAGGACATCATCACGGTTCAACAAGCTAGAGAGTCCTACATCCACTTGGAGCCCCACAGCAAGTCCAACTCATCAAATCTCCAATGCAGTTATGGATGAGCCACTTGCCCTTGTTAAGAAAATGCACCAAGAGACAGAGGAGGCAGAAGACAAAAACAGAAACACTGCAGTGAGACACTTACAGGTAACTGCTTCCAATACGCTATTATTATCTTCCATCAATCACAGAGGTTAAATTAAAATGACCTATATAATACTTAATAAACTAACATAATGGTGTTTTGTCAACATAATGAAATATTCCAGAAGTTAAACAAGCAGACAAGATTAGGTCCAGTTTAATTTACATTGATTCATTTAATCAGATTAAAATTATATCAAAATTTGCCAAACACTAAAAGACATAGAAAACCCATGCATTAGACATTAGACAATTGTACTATGGATATGACAATTAAGGATTCACAATCAAATCATCTCAAAGTAATCATTTAATCATACATTCTGATATTGTATTGCAAAACATACAAAAAATATTTGCATTGTAAACCGTTACTAAATAATACGGTCGAAAATTAATTTTAAAATACTGGAAGAATTATATCGAACATTCTGGGGTATTCTATTAACATGAAAGCCTTCCTTTTTCTTTTAATCCATACTATACCACAAACTGAACATGGAGTATTGTTAACTGCTAGACAAATTTCTCCTCTGCCCAGTACATTATATGCCTTTACACTTCTCAGTAGCCACTTAAGTTTACTTATCTCCACTGTCTATGAGATGCAGCTGAATGCAAGATAGGTATCAAGCAAGACTGCTTATGGGGGCTCAGACAGGCCTTTGCTTGTTCAAGATATGTAATCCAGCCTGATTCAGGATGAAATGTAAGCAATGGGTGGAGGAATGTTGTCAACAAGTTCCAACAGACCACTGCTGTTATTGATCCCGTGGTGGCATTGTGGATGAAGGAACGCTGAAAGTTTTGGCTATCCTTTCTTTTTAAAAACTATGGCCAAAACAATATGCTTTAGGAATTGTTGTTAATCTAGTTCTAAAGTTATAGCATTAATACAACTATAAATTCAATTCAATTAAATTTCATATCAATGTTATTTGTATAGCATTTTGTCAAAATGAATATGAAATGTGTGCGAAAATATGTATGAATCAAAATGATCAGATTGTCCCTAGGATTTCCACATTGGAATAATCCATATACTTGCAGGTCCGGCCCTCAGTCATCACATGTGTCTCATCAACAAAGTCAGCCTGTATGCCGATAGACTGTTGCAAGCATTCTACTGGTATGCTATATAAGAATCCATTCTTTTCTGAAGGCTTTTTCATTCACAACCTTTTTAGAAAGTCTAATTTATTCACCATCTTAATCAACACACTACAATAAATTTTTAATTCAAGTTTTAAACTGTGGATAAAAGCTTTTGTACACCTGACCATCACACCCATATATGTTTTTGTATAATGTAGCATTGAATTTCCTTTCCCTGGAACAAAGGGAAAACATGTTCTAGCACGACAAGGCCTGAGAAAGTAAGGTGCATGAAGTCATGGTTTGACAAGGTTGTTTTTGAATGGCCTGCACAGAGCCCTGACCTCAAGCCCATTGAAAACCTCTGAGATGAATTATAACCCAGACTGTTCTCCAGGTCTTCTCATCTGACACCAGAGTCTGATCTTATTAATGCTGTTCTAGCTGAATAAACAAATGCATTAGTAATTGCCACAAACACACTCCAAACTCTAGGGAAAAGCCCACTCAGAGGAGAATCTTTGCAAAAATGAAGGGTGCCAAATTCTGGAATGTGATGTTCAAAATGCACTTATAAATGTGATGGTCAGGTGTCTACAAACTTTTAGACATATAGTCTACATGCTATTCTAAATCTGATTTTATGTTGGTTCTCTTTGTGTAGTTATGATGCAGCACAGTTATGATAATGTTGAGGAACATTTCCAACGGAGCCTTGGGGTGAACTATCAAAAAGGTTCCTCTAAGCAAATCTCCATAAGTGTGTCTGTTGATGACCATTTTGCCAAGGCCCTTGGAGAGAAGTGGCTACAACTCAAAGCATCCTCTTCTGCTTGCAGTTCATCTTCCACACTGTCAACATCATCTTCACGTTTAACCTGTAATACCACAGTCATCGACTCGCCTGGTTATGGCCAAAGCCCTAAACGAGCACGCAAGGATTCTTTCAGTCCAACTACAGCCACTGCCAGTATGTGGTCAGGGAAATGAAACTGAAGGAAAAAGGGTTGTCTAAATACATACTGGACTTATACATAGAACCACAAGTTGGGTGTTCGCAGTGATATGTGTTATCACTGCAGCTGAATAAAATGGCAAGAACATGCAGTTAGATACCTGAGCAATGGGATAGTGAACAAATATTGAGAATCACTATTAAGGACTCAGGAAACTCTGTATGGAATTTTCTTTACAGGATCTGATCACTATATGTTTGGATATACATGGTGTATTATTGGTTCACTTATAATCAGTTTTACTTTTTTGTAGTCCTTGATTGCACTGATAATAAATAATAGTCTAAATTTGCATATTTTCCAACACTTTAACTTGGTACCATGGTACTAATTTACCATGAACAAAGAACATTTGTGACATAAGTACCTTTACAATACTCTAGCTGTAAGGAAAGATTTAGCAGTAACATATGATGGGTGCATTGTTTCATGTGCTTGCCATAAAAACCTGACATGCCCATATCTTATCATGCCAAAATCTAATCTTTATGTTCCCTAAAAGCCTTTAACAACAAATGGTTTTCTTATGGCCATGCAGGTGTTTAGTCCCAATCCTGAGTTCCCATCACATTGTGCATATGGATATTCTTTTATTGTCACTATTAAACATACATTTCAACTACTGACTTTTTTGTGATGGGACGTCACCAAGTGTTAACGTGATCTGGCCACTATCCTTCTAGATTTTAATAATATGTAGGACTGTTCTTAACCCAATTCCAGGAAAATAAGCAATCTCATTAGTTGCCCTCTAACCAAAAGTACGGCACAAAGATGTGTCAAAGGTTCGGAGGGCAAAAGGGTTTGGTAACTCAGGAGTGTCATGTGTATGCCCTATAGAAAGACAGAGAGAGACAACGAGAGAAAGAGAGAGAGAGGAAGAGAGCAGTTACAGTAGTTATACTCATAGTCACATAATGTATAAGGTCATTATATATTTTGTGCAAGCAGGGAATCCGCCTGGACTAACTATGGCATTATAACTATAAGTCAGGTGCAGAAGAAAACAATATGAGGGCTTCCTGGGAGGTAAGGCAATTTGTCATTTTACTGCAAAACAAAAACAAAAAACAAAAAACTAAAAAAACCAGAGTGATCAATGACATTGGGAAAAACATCTAAACATAACAGTCAGCATAAAACTCTACATCCTATTCACTACAAAAAACCCATCCTGATTTGGTTCCAAATCTGTTAAAACGGTTAGCAGGAATTGATTTGCAGTCATACTGAGTGTTAGGCAGCTGGAAGTTCAATATAACGAGAGATGTGTTTAAGTTATATAAAGTCCACTTTCATTATTGGAAGCTCAGGTACAAAACTTTTTGTAGGAATATTAGGCCTGAAGTATGGAGCGACTGCAGTCACATGTGATCAGGGAACAGCTGCTTGCATCAGCCAAGTTCAAGACCATATTCATGGTCAAGTAGAACTGTCCACATGGAGGCCACACAGGAATCCATGCGGCGAGGTCTGAAGCGCGTCACCAGGATGAGTCAGAGAGGTCTGGATCGGTGGCAGCTCAGGAGCACCAAGTGCAGTCCGACAGAGAGAAAGACGAAGAGGAACAGAGAGAAAACAATTAGATATGGTCACAGTCACTTGCAGAAGGCGATGCTCTGGTCGGACTAATTATGACAACTAAAAGAGAGAACTAGAAGGAAACACAGGCATGAGGACTCCCTGGGAAGTAAAGCAAACAGTTATTCCACTGTCAACAAACCTAAATGATCAATGAGCGTGGGGACAACAGCATGCAAACATATCAGTTCACCATAATACTCTATGTCCACGAGTCCCCCAGAGCTGCAATTTTACAAAGGAAAAAATCTATGTTTGGTTAAATAATTACGTCTGTAACCTAGACAGACCTGTGTCCCGAACATTAATTGGAAGGCTATTTCATAATTTGGGTGTTTTGGGAGAAAAAAAGCTCTGCCCCTGCTGTAGTTTTCCTAATATGCAATAACAACAAGTAGCTTGCATCTATTGATCGAAGTAGGTGTGGTGGACTGTAAGACACTAGCAGTTCACTCAGATACTATGGTATGAGACCATTTAATGCAAGGTACTGACAAGCAGCCTACATTCTTTGATTACAGTAGGTGTGGTGGTTCATAAAAAAGTGGTTCACTCAGGTACTCTGGCATGTAATAGTAGTATTTAAAAATTTTACTGGGATCAAATGCAGTGTGGAGAGGGGTAATGTGCTCATATTTTCTAGTATTAGTGAGAACTCTTGCTGCTGCATACTGAAGCTTGTTTATGCACCTAGTTGAACATCCAGACAGTAATGCATTACAATAATCCAACCTAGAGGTGACGAAAGCATTAAATAATCTTTTTGCATGGTGTAGTGACAATATATTTCTTTTCTTGGCAATATTTCTGAGATGATAGCATGCTATCCTAGTAATATTATCTACATGTACATGAGCTTCAACGTGAAAATTTTTTATAATGTCACAAGGAATTATACTGCTGCACTAGTACCAGTTCTTCTGTCATGTCAGGATTAAGCAGAAGGAAGTTAAATAGCATCCAGTGTCTAATGTTCTTCATACGTCTCTCATCTCTCAATAGCTTTCCAATATTACCCATTTCTAACACTATAATCATATTTAGCATACAAAACAAATCAAAATATTTAGGAAAGCGAAAATTCTTAAGGTGGGGTGTTCATATGACCATGCTTATGAACTGTTGCCCAGAAGAAGCATGTAAAGAGAGAATAGCAATGGGCCTAAAACTGACCCTTGTAGAACACAAAACATCAATTTAGAACAAAGAATTGTCACCATTTAAATCTCCAAACTGATAACGATTATTCAAATCAGAGAGTTTCCTTTCCCTTACTTCATACTACATTTTCTAATCTGTGAAGGAGAATACTATGATCAATGGTGTCAAATCTGCACTGAGGTCGACTAAGACAAGTATAGTGTTGCAACCCTGATCAGAGGCCAATAGGAGATCATTTATTACTTTAAGTGCTTGTCCCTTTGTTGTGATGAGGCCTAAATCCTGATACAATTTGTTTATGCTATTTCTATGTAGATATGAACATTAGCTACTATCTTTTCCAGAATCTTAGCGATAAAGTTGAGGTTTGATATCGGTTTGATAATTGGACAGCTGACAGAGGTTATGGTCAGCTTTCTTAAATAGTTGATTTATAACTTTGAATGTAAAAGATTTTGGAACATACCCAATGCTGAGTGAAGAATTAATTCTTTTCAACAGGGGTTCTGTTATTGCTGGTATGATCTGCTGAAAAAATATGTCGGTATAGGATCTAATACACAGGTTGAAAATAATTCATTCTCTTAAATGGGAGTAAAATATTATACGTTCTGATCTGATATGGTTAGTTTATAATCTGCATCAATTAAATTGGTTGGTTTCAAAGCCTGATTTTTTGGCCAAATATTTAGGATTTGGTTATTGAAAAAGTTCATGAAGTCCCCACTACTGTATGTTGTTGTCATCATGGAGATTTCTGCAGTGGTCTTATTCCTAGTTAATTTTGTAACAGTATTAAATAAAATCTAGGATTATTTTAGCTATTTTCTTCTATAAGAGTGAAGAGATACCACGATCTGTCAGCACTAAGAGCTTTTTTTATAGTTCAGGATGCTTGTCTTCCATGTTACTTGAAATACTAACAATTTTACGTTCTAATGTTCGAGTGATCCGTTTTTAATATTTCTTATACTTAATCTGAAGGACATTCTTAAATCCAAAGTGTGACCTGCTTTATGAGTGGGTCCTTCTACACACTGATTTACCAGTATGGATATAAATGCTGTTCTCAGAGGGTCTTCTGGATTCTCAAAATGAATATTAAAGTCTCCAGCAAGGTTTGAGAGGAAATCTGCAAATTCACAGAGAAATTCAGAGTACGGCCCTGGGGCTTTGTATAATTAGTGGAATCGACTGAGCAGGCTTAATATTTGTAGCTACACTTGATATGTTACTATAGAGAACTTCAAATACATTAAATTTGTGTCTGTGTTTTGGTATGATAGTCAGATTATCATTGTAAATAACTGTGACGCCTCCTCCTTTACCAGTTAGCTGAGGCGGATGCATGTAGCTGCATCCAGGAGGAGCAGCTTCATTTAAAGCTACATATTTATTCTGTTTAATCCAGATTTCGGTTAAACACAGTATATCAAATTCCTGATTCTTTATAGTTTTAATATAAAAACTTTATAGTCTTAACAATTCGCACTTTAGATGCGAGATATTTACCAGTCCTAGCTTCAGATTAGAGGTGCTGGCTGTGTATTTTGTGTGCTCTTAATTGGTGCTTTTTATATTAATTAAATTACTTAAGCAGACTTTCTGGGTCTTTCAAAATTTTTGTTTAGCTTGGAAAAAAGACACAGTCTCAATAAGTTACAACTGATGTAAATCGGTTAAGTATTCACGGTTTCATGTTGCAATTTTCCTCATATTGTATTTGACAGGATGGGAATATTTTGTGATTTGCTCATACAATATATGTTAATTGATAAAAAGCTTAACCAACATGCATTTCTAAGGCACTTTATAATGATATTGACCCAGCTGCATTATCTAAGGTAACCTGACTGAGTTCAGTGGGGTCAGCTGTTGATCCAACCATAGATGATAACTCTGGGAGGCTCTGTGCAATAGTTGATAAACAAAAAACAATAAAACAAAACTGCACGTTTCAAAGTGGCCTTTTATTATGGCCAGTCTAAGGCACACCTGTGAGGTGGGATGGATTATTTTGGCAAAGGAGAAGTGCTCCCTATCACAGATTTTGACAGATTTGTGAACAATATTTGAGAGATATGGTTATTTTGTGTATGTAGAAAATGTTTCAGATCTTTGAGGTCATCTCATAAAAAATGGGAGCAAAAACAACAGTGTTGCATTCATATTTTTGTTCAGTATATTTACTAACACACTTTAAATGAGATCAGATAATTATAGTGCAAAAAAGGACATGCAGAAGGCAGAGAAATGCACTGGGATGCGTGTGGTGACTGGAGACGGTTCTGGCCTCGGCTGATGCAGACAGCTGTTCCTCTGAAGACTTGTGACTGCAGTAGCTCCAGTAGATTTTCCTCATCTACCTGAGCCAATAACAAACTGGACTGTTACATTGAACTTCCAGCTGCCTAACACACAGTATGACTGCACTACAATCCTTGCTATCAGTCATCACCCAAATGAGAATTGGGTTCCTGTTTAGTCTGGTTCCTCTAAAGGTTTCTTCTCATGGCCACCCCAGGCAGTTTTTCCTTGCCACCACCTCGCTCGGCTTGCCCATCAGTGATAATCTGATCATTTTGATTCATTCTATTTTTCACATTTCCTACACATATACCATACTTCTGTAAAGCTGCTTTACAACAATGAGCATTGTTAAAAGCACTGTACAAAAAAAAATTATTGAATGGAATAGAAAAGATAATTATATAAGAACTTTCATATGTGGAAATGTCACTATTTTCTCTATTTAAACTCAATGTTAATATTAAATTTACTACTTCTAACCCCTACGGAGTCTAGAATGGACATAAGTTCTGTTCTCAGTGGCTCATCAGTATTCTCAAAATGAATATTAAAGTCTCCAACTTAATGCTTTGTCTAAAGAAATTACAAGGTTTGAGAGAGAAGCCATACATTCATAAAGAGTATGGCCTTGGGGGCCTGTTGGGTTAGGGTTAGTCAACTTACCTGACCCATAAAGAATCTATGGGGGATTGGTGGGTAACACCCGACCCAACAATATAGTCAAACTGAAGTCTATCAAAGCAATGATGCCCTACAACTATTTTATCTATTTTATGACATGATGTATCTTTCATCAAAGTACATTTCATATTACTTGAGCAATATTTCTCCACAGAGCCAATTCCATTATTCACACCCAATGGCCAATTTGAAAAACAACATTACATACAAAACAAAGAATAAACATTCTTTTAGTTATATAAATATGATGCAGTAATTCATGCTAAAGGAGACCTGACAGTGTTCAATGTCTAAATACCTGTATTGCAAATTTCTTTTTGATTTATCTTAGGAAAAATTTGTAATTTTTAAATTATACCTTTTGATATATTACGTTGTAAATCAATCATTGAAATGAAAACAAAAAAGGCTTGAAATATTCAACTTACATTTAATGAATCTAGAATATATGGGTGTTTTACTTTTTAAGTTAAATTACAAAAGAAATGGAAATTTGTTATTCAAACTTCCCAAGATGAACTGTATATGTACATCAGTACTTCACAACAACATGGCCACATTTAGCCCATTCGATTTTGCTAGCCATTTCACACAACTAACATTCCACCATCAAAAAATAATGTTTCTCTCTGGTCTCTTGTTTTTGATTATATAACACAATTAGCCAATGCAAGACATTCACACAGACACAACAGATTCTAAAATGTTTTATACAATTCATGTCTGACACTGAATGTATTGAAGGATTTTAAACTTTTTTTGCCACATAATGCTGCAAAACTGTTTTTAGATTTATGCAATTACAAACTAATACTTTTAATAGATGTTTAAGAAGTATATAAAGGTTTCTCTTTCCATCAGACAATTTTCCATGTGCCAATGTGCACAACAATCACACTATTTTTATATCAAAATGAGCATACTCTTTACAAAGAGTAGAAGACAAAGATCACTTAAACATTACGATTTTACATAAAAAATCAGTATGGTTCCAAGTCAACCAGTGAGATATAATGAATAATTTTACAATACAATGAAAACATTTTAACACAACAAGCATCCTCATTATTAACCCATGGTAAACCATGCCAGCAAAGATGCAGTGGAAGCACTAGTTTTCCAAGAAAAAACAAACAAACAAACAAACAAACAAAAAAAAACGAAAAGCTAAATGAAAAAAAAAAAATAAATAAACTGACAAAAACCCATTAAAAATATTTTAATGCACATTCATGTATGCTGCAAATGAATCCTTGTCCTTGTTGCTAATCTGCGCGCACACACACACACACACACACACACACACACATATATATATATATATATATATATATATATATATATATATATATATATATATATATATATATATATATGAATACATACATACACACAAACACACAAAAAAAAAAAAAAAAATACACCCGCACCACAGGACACAAAAAAAGAGATTATAGTTTAATTCTTTCAAAAAATTATGAGACTAGTAAATGAGACTTTTTAATAACCTTTTCCATTAAAATAAAAGCTCCTGTGTGAACAAAAAGAAAACAGGTACATTTAACCATATTTTTAAAGTTATTTGAAATTTATTTTTTAGCCAAAAGCCAAAAGATATCATAAGCGGTACTGATAGTATCTTGGATGTTATATTCAGAACAGAATTTATTTATTTAATGCCACTCTGAAAAAATGGCTGAAAACATACACCAATAGCAAAACTAAATTAGTAAAAGGTAAAAAAAAATTATAATAAACCAGAAATCTGCTAAGCAAATAGAGGGTTATACACAGAACAAATTTATCTATTTTATGACGTGATGCATCTTTCATCTAAGTACATTTCATATTACTTGAGCAATATTTCTCCACAGAGCCAATTCCATTATTCACACCCAATGGCCAATTTGAATAACATTACATATAAAACAAAGAATAAATATCCTTTTAGTTATATAAATATGCATGCCCTTACTTGTCAAGAAAGAGAAATTATAAATGAATGACAAAAACAACTGCCCTTTTAAAATCATGATGCAAGTAATCACTCAAACTGCAACAAGGTAATATGCTAGTAATTTTTATGAATCTGAAATTATGATGAACAGTTTTAAAATAATAAATGGTTGAAAAATGTACATGAGAATGCATGGTTCTTAATTCTTCTTTTAAGCTTGGCTCCATTAATAGAATTAAACAATCAAAAGGCTGGTCCCTTCTTTTTGTTCACCGACGTGTATATATACACACCCCGTCTGGCCCAAAATTAAGTTGCACACTTTCAAGATTTCATTGACCACCTTTACTTTTGAATAGAGTAAACATTGTGGCTGCGAATTTACGTGACCTTTTTCCTCTGCTTGAGAGCCCAATCTTTATGATCCCTAGAAAATTTAAGTGTCCTGATTTATCTCACTAACTAGGGCGTTCCTTATGGCCACACAGCTATTTAATCCCAAACCAGAGTTTTTGTCACATTGTGCATGTGGAAATGCTCTTCCTTTCACTATTAAATGTAGTTTTAATTTCTACTGTCAATTCTTTTCCATTAATATTAACTAGACATTAAAGTTCTCAATTCATGATTTTAATTTGACCCCATCTTCCATGATTCTGAAGGTTCAGCACAGTCCCTACAGATTTTAAGATTGTGTTGGATAGTTCTTAACCCAATTCCAATAATTTCTCCTTGATGGCTTTCAATGCTTGATGAAAGCGGGTAGTTGGACGCTTCTTTTGGCCAGACAGTGTGTGTGTATTGGTATTTTATGTGTATGTTATATATTAGTTCATATAAAAAAACAAAAAACAAACAACAACAAAAACTATAAAATAAAATAACCCCACCACCTCACTCAAGATAAAGGATACAATCCAAATTTTGTTTAAGTTCAATATATGGTAACCCTTGTCCTCTACATGTAAATCTAGCTACATCACCTTAGAACATTTGTATACAGTTTACTTTTTATTTATGCAATGGCTCTTTTTTTTCTCTCTACATTCAATGCTTTTGAATAGTTTGAACACCGTAGTCAAAGTGGAGAAGCATCTGTTGTGGGTGGGTTTAATGAAAGACAGTGTAGTTGGTTGCAAAGTCATTTTCTCCTCCTTCAATATTTGCCCATACAGGGAGCTGTTCTACATCACTTGCGCTCATCAATGGTTTTAATAAATTCAACGGCGGCTGTGAACTGCATCCACCAATAGCACTCTTCCCCACTCAGTTGACTGGCATAAAAATTAGAGATGTACTGAATGGTTGACAGAAGGCAGGGTGGGTTTGCCTGCAGAGGAAGTATATGAAAGAGACATTCTTACTGGAAAACCCATTTTCTGAAGTTATGATAATTTTATAAATACACAGAATCCACAGCTACAGTAAAAACCAGGGGTGTCATGTATCTACATCTTAACTAAAACAGACAAGTGGTAACCCTTTCCCGAGTCTGGTGGTTACTGTAATATATCAGCCTAAGAGAGCAATCAGCACTAATAAATAAATAAATTAGATTCTAATAATAATTAGCATTACAATTATTTTAAAAGTATTAAAATATGCATCTTTGTTGTCCTATTTAATATTTTTGGCATTTTTGAAAATGTATGGCAGGTTTACAAAGACCTTAAGCATATGTATTAACAGTTGCCTCCTATGAAAGTCTATTATGTTGGTAAAACCTTATGAGTCTTGGCATTGTTGTTCTGGAATATTCTATGCGCCATCAGGGAAGAAAAAAAAATCTATTGATGGCACAATCTGGTCATTCACAGTTCATGCGGGTAGATTTAACTGAACTTATTTTATTGCCAAATAAATTCGCTGAGCCTAGACCTGACCGACTGAAGTCACGTCAGATCTTAATGCCTCCAGAGTTTTGTAAAGGGTGCATGACTTCATTCGGACTCATCAGACAACATGACCATTTCCATTGCTTCAAAGTCCAATTTTTATGCTTCAAACAAATAGAATTTTTATTATTATGTTTATGATAACCCTCATTAACAAATTATTTCCTTATGGTCACACAGCTGTTCAAGCCCAATCCTGAGAATTATCTTAGAACTGTGCATGTGGGAATGCTCTTAAGTTCATTATTAAAAATAAAGGTTCACTAAGCACTTAAGTGATCTCTGTTGTTTGACTTTTCCCACCACATTTTTTACATGAAGTTAATGGTTCACCAATAACCTTCCAGATTTTATGGGTGGGACAGTTCATAATTGATGCAGGTCAATGATTTGACCCTTTTAAAAAGCTATAACATCTTTAAAAAAAAAACAAGATGCATCTTTCAACATGGTTGTCCAAAAGGGAGAATCTCACTGTGTCAGTTTGGGTTAAAAAAGATTATCTGCTAAAAAAAATAGGGGGGTGTTCAAGTCAGACTTAGAGTAACAGAACTCAGTTACGAGTGTAAAAATACTAATGCACTTATCCCAGTGCTTTTATATCAGGGTACAGTGCTGTGACAAAGTATTTGACCCCACCCTGATTGATTATTTTCTCTCTCTCTCTCTCTCTCTCTCTCTCTCTCTCTCTCTCTCTATATATATATATATATATATATATATATATATATATATATATATATATATTAGCCATTCATAGTTAGACTTGCTGATGTGTTTTAGATCATTGTCCTGCTGCATAACCCAAATGCACTTGAGCATGAGGTCACCAACTGAGGTATGGACATCTTACATGATTTTCTGGGAGAGTGATTAATTTTTCACATAGGGCCAGGTAAGTTTGCACAACTCTTTTTCCTTAATAAATAAAATCATCATTTAAAAGCTGCATTTTGTATTTACTTGGGTTATTCTTTGTGTCATATTAAAATTAGTTTGATGATCAATCATTTAAATGTGTCAAATATGCAAAAAATCTTAACTAAAAAAGCACTGTAGAAGGTGGAAAGTTTTCTTAGTGAGCCAGAGGTTTGAAACGCTAGCCTCCTTGAAATAGCTTTAATAACCCAAACGTGGAAATTTGGTTCTCCATGTTGCACATGGAGCAAGGTCAGAACTGTACAGGGGATGTGACAATATATCCCAGCCAAGTTCCTGCAATGTGCAAGTGGTGTACATAAATTATTGTTTTAACAGGTCCACAGAAAGATGCGTTTCTTTGGCAAGTTACTTTAGAGTCCTGGTTTGATTTGAATGCCCCTCATATTAATAATTGAAGAATTAGAAATAAAAGGCTTTTATGTGTTTTTTCTTTTTTTGTTGCTAGGCAATGTATCTGTACAGTATCCATCACCCAGGACATGCTTCTTCATTAAAAAGGTAAAGGTTTTAACTCAACTAACCTTTATAAGGACAAAAACAAGCACAGGGACAAAGTCATCAGCTCCAGGCACAGCATCCTCATTGGCCAAGCTGAGCAGATTCATGATGGTGGAACACATACGCAGGATGCATTGCACTTTATCTCGTGGCGTCTTGTATGCACTGATCGTCCTGATCTCTGCCTGCGCAGAAGGCCATGGGGCCTCTTTAAGATATACCTAGCAGACAAAGAACAACTTGTATGTTTTGAGGTGTTATCATTGATCTCTCTCTCTCTCTCTTAAACGCACACATGCACACAAACAGTGCAGATTTGATATAGTTTTTATACCCTTTTCAGTTTTCCACATTTTGATATGTTTCATACTCATCTTATAATGGATCATCATTGTGTGGATTCTACACACAAACCTCCACAATTACAAAGCAAAAATGGGTGTTTGGAGTGGACTACTAAGCACCTTTGGCAGCAATGACATGCTTAAGTCTGCCTGTGAATGATGCTACCTAGATCCACAAAAGATGTTGGTTAGTTCTCCAAGACGTTTGAAATAACCTACCTGCCGAGTTCCTTCAAAAACTGTGCTATTACACCTGGAAGAAATGATGCTGTTTTTTAGGCAAAGGGTGGTCACACCAAATACAGAACTGATTTTGGATTTTTCTTCTGCTCATTTCTGTTACTAGCTATTAACACTTCTATTTTTTAAAGCATTCTTACTTTACAGCTTTTTTCCCCATAGTGGCCTAAAACTTTTACACAGTACTGCATATGTATGTATATATAAATCACAACTTGCTTAAATTACCATTAAGTGTTATGCAGCAAGTAGCAAAGCTATATGATTAAATAAGTTTGTATTTTGTTTTACAATTAGCAATTATGTTTATATAAATAAATCACAATTATGCTTTTCTAACAAGCAGCATTGAGTCATTTTACACTGGTTCATGGTGGCCAAAAGGTCTGGATTCACAGGCATTTACTTTATATGAAATTAGATTTTTTCCTTTTTGTTTCAAACTTCGGATGATTTCAAAACTAACAATAAAAGATTTAATAAAACTCAATCTTATGTCCTCACATAGAGGAGTTGCTCTTAAAATTATTAAAGTATTTGCTTTTTTGCCTATGTATACACAAATTTGAATCACCCTGTATATTTCATGTCCGCTTTAAATTTGTTCTTTCGTGTACCCTTTCTTTACTGGTAAAGTAGGATTCTGACTTTCGTACTACCTACTTAACTAAACTGGCTCTAGATTCTAGCAACTAGTATTGTGGTTTGGTGTATTCAGCTCAATATTCAGTGCTTTAAAGCCATACAATATTGTATCTTTTGTCTACTGTTAAGCTGGGATACAGACTTTGTACTCGCTATTTGACTCAGTTAGATCTAGATTATTGCAATTAATGTTGTTGTTTCTGTTGTGATGTTTGAATATGCTTGTACATCTACATTATTTAGTGCTCTCAACTGGCTAATCAAAAGGAGCTTATACTGGGTTACTAGGTTACTAATACCAACAAACACTCTTGGGAAGGGTTTTTTTTGAGGGGGGGTGAATTATTCCAATTATTGAAGAAACAGATAAGTCTTTAGTCATTGTTTGAGGATTGGCAGAGACTTAATTGTACGGACATCTAGAGGAAGTTAATTCCACCACGTTGGAAGCTTGACTAAAGTTTTCAAATGACCACATGGACAAAGCCTTCTAGTGGAAAATTTGGAGCAGAGCTGCTTGGAGAAGTGAAAATTAAGCATTCAACTTTAACAATACTGTCAACTATCAATTCTGGTGGTGGTAGGTAGCATCATCCTTTGAGACTGTTTTGTCGCCAGTACAACTGGTGCATTGAACAAAAATCATGAAATAAGGAGGGAAAAGCTACCTCAGATTTTTTTTGAGGTTTGAATTTGGAGAACACACAACAAAACTTGTTATTCCTATTGGATACAATTAATAAAGCAAGCCCATCTAGACGCCTTCAACTCTATGGGAAGTTTGTGCACTATGCTTGACTATTTCTGTCAGAAAAATCCAACAAATTAAATTGACACTACCAGCTTGTTGACAGCTATCATAATTATTTGATAAAGTTAAAAACTGCTAAGGAATAAAAAAAAAATTACTTTAGTTCATATACTGTGTTGTATGAATATTTTCGACTCTATATGTATAATTTTGACCATGTTAATAAAAAATAAAAATAAAAAAAAAAGTAAAAATGCGAGCACCAAAATTCTTAGGGTTCTCTACTATTAAAGGCGCATGTTTTAAAATCATTCTGCCCCTAAAAGACCAGTTAAAATCACAATAGCAAACCCAGATTAACCTCAGATTAACTTTCATGTTCATGATGACTATGTAAACGCAACTGTATTCAAGTATTACATTTATTTAAAGGGTAAATTTTATATCTTCTCCAGGAAAAAAGTATATGAACCTTGACCTGGTGACCCTTCAACTAATGCCTTGGTGAATGCCTTCAACTAAATATTTCTGGTAGCTGGTGATCAATCCAGCCTATCTATAACCCACTTTAAGAGGTCCTCAAAAATTTCATTTGATCAAAGCATTGCACACTTTGTTAATTACCATATAGGTTTATTAAACATTGATAGTGATTATCTAAGTAATATTCTTCAAACATGTGCAGGTTTGTTAAACTCTTGCTTGATCACCATCACCTCACTTAAATTACCAATTTTAATGACCTTTTCTTTTTTATTCTAATCCTACATACTTTTTAAAATAATAATCCTACATGCTGTGACGGATTATCTGTTAAATGTCAGCAATGTATTGCAGGTAGTTATTCCAGTCTAAATATGCAGTTTGTGTAGATGTATTAATTCACTGAAATTATGCAAATAGTTATTGGTATTTTTTGTATTTTAAAAATATCCCAACTAAAATATTATTTAAGAAATTAAACAATATAAATAATTGTCTATTGCAAAGCTAACTGCAATATTACTAAATTTCAGATCATCAACATTACTGGAGCAAATATAATAATGGTGCAGCCCAATGCAGTTACCTCTGGGATTTGGAGGGCCTTGTGGTTGGCAGTGACTACTTTGGACAGACGATTAATATGCTCTTGAAGAACCCTGGAAAATAAAAGGTGTCATACAAGCAAAAGACTGAACCATTTTTAATCAATCATTCTTTAAATATCTCCTAACTAAGATCTGTAATGTTCTCTCACTGGTCTCGCAGGATGTCTCCATCCTGATTTGGGTAAAAAGCCAGTTTGAAGATGCGGTTCATGACACTACGCTCGATAGCCATCTGAGCATCCTGTAGCTGTTCCTCACTGGCATACTGCCAGATGGCATCATGTGCCATCGCACCATATAGGTAACGCAAGAAGTCCTCCACTGCTGCAGTCTTATCATCAGCTGCTGTAAAGCCCTGAAATGCTGTGGAAAAAAATAGCTACTGAGATGATTAAGGACCTAAGGATGATATTAACAACACAATGGAAACATAATATACCTCTGATAAAGTCCTGCATCCTGGCCTCCATCTGTTCTAGGAGCAGTCGGACACAGACAGTAGTAAAGTAGCGGTTGGCCACTTCTTTATCTCTAAGTACTCTCTGCAACAGCTTCTCTAGATGAGCCTGAGAAGTCTGCAGTCCCTGCCGGCAGCGGGTCAAATATGCTATGTATGGAGCTCGCTTTCTATCAGACACACATCACATTACATTTCTTATGGCAGCCAAACACCAGCACCCTGACTATCATCATCATCTAGCCTTAATTATAAGCTTATTGCCCACTTAATTGAGAACAACTGCATATTTGAGCATTTATTTACCCAAATCATGTTGCAGCAGAACAATGAATAAAGTAATGCAAATACATGACCTAAGAGCTTCTGTTAATGTTCAAATCAAATGGCAAAATGCAGCAGGAGTATGAGGGTGGGGAAAGGTTGATCTTAATGCAGTTGTTCATGACATGGCTGTTGGTGTCAGATGAGCTTGTTTGATTATTTCAGAATCCCCAGATCTGAGATTTTTTGGTAAAAATTATTATTATTTTTTACTAAAGAATGATGCAAAAAAAGGGGGGGGGGTCAAGCTACGGTAAACACTATTGGTGAAAAAAAATATATTTCATAACATGTTTCTGGCTACAACACCAGAAGATCAGATAAGGTTCTAATCCTGTCAGCCTAGAAACTAAACAAATGAGGACTGGAAAAATATCTGCTTTAATAAAATATCAGATTTAATCATTTTATTATGATAAAATCATAATTCATTATGTGAATATATATGCAATTACTTTATGGTAAGTTTTTAATATCTTTAGATTGCTAGCAGTTTTGGTATTTGTGTACCTATAGTCTTCAGCAATTGCTGTGAGCAGTTTTCTGCAGGTGCGTGGGTCAAGGTGACCGACACAGCGCATGGTCTCCTGGATCTGAGCCATCTGGTTTTTATCCTGCAAGTTAATAGCCTCTGCCAACTGAACTTTCAGAAAGCACACAATCTCATTGTCTATGCAGAGACAGAGAGAAAGACTGTGACTAGACAGAACATAAAAAATATCTGTACTTCAGAGTTACAGTTTTGCAACAATCATTTCAATCAATTATATATATTTAAAAAAGCAATAGAAAATTGCAATAAAAACAAACAGTCAAACAGTTATACCAAATAAACAACAACCATAATATGTTTGGAAAAAGGAAAAAGGAAGGGAGTAAACAGAGGGAGGGGAAGAAATTGAGTTTTTTTTGTAGTTACAGTTTATGTTTTTGCTTATCTTTGTTCTTTACTACCCATTCCTACTTTCAAATACTGTATGCCTTGTTCAAAAAGTTTTACATGTACCCTCAGAGTTTGTGTGGTCAGGGAGGCCATTCCGTGTTACAGTGGGTATAATAGGAAAAACAACAGAATCTGCAGAGCACAGAGCCAGGCGTAATTTCTTCTTAGCATCACTGAAAGACAGAAAAAATGACTACAGCTAAACATTAGAGTCTGAACCCAACATCTTGAGACAGCTAAGCTATCTACAAATCTATTAAATTTTAAGGAACACAAACCTAAATAGTTTGATTTACATTCAGGTCCATAAATATTTGGAAATGCACAATACATTTTTTTTTTTATTGCTTAACGAAGTATATTGGAGTTGTACCATACAGTTCATTTGTTGACACCCATAATGAATATCAGACTTTCAGCTTTAATTTTAAAGTATATACATCCAAACTGTCCATCCCCATATTTAAATATGACAAAAACTATTGGAGAAACAAGCAGACATTATAATGTCATTATAATACTTGCTTGCAAATCCTTTGCAGTCAATGATAGCATGAAGTCTGTAACCCATGGACTACACCCAGATGCCAGATCTCTTTACTAAGGAGTCTCTGCTAGGCATTTATTGCAGCGGTTTTGTGGCAATACAACTACAGGTAAGTATCATGCATGGTCATTTGGATGGAAGTCACGTATTTTTTTTATATTATTTATATAGAGTTTATTTAATTTCATTGAAATTTGCAAAAAAGTGTCTACTTCTTGACCTTAAAAACAAAAAAAATCTTGTTTGCCTTCAAAATATGCCTCATTGTCCATGCATGCCAACAGTATTTCCACATTGTATCCTAAATGAGGTGGCATGCATAAGATCATGAATAGGTTCTTCGTTCTTCATGAGCTTCTCTTCCCATCACACAGGTATGAACTGATCTTTGTTTCACCGGTCAACCGGATGCGGCTCCAGAGCTGTATAAACCCTTTAAAGATGGATTTCCGTGGTCTTCCAACAGTTCATTTGTCAACAACCCAAGAAACTAAAGTTATGTTCCAAAGTTAGTACCCCCTCTTTTAATTCTAATTGTTCTATCTAAATATTAAGCAAATACTGTACAACCTCAGATTAACTTTTTTCACTGTGTAGTTATTTATTACATAAAAATGAAGCCAAAATAATAATAAAAAAACAAAAACAAAATATGGTGGAAATACCAAGTACCCCTTGCTAATTCCACAGGACTTTAGAGGATTAGTTGCAGCCAGATGTTTTGGCAGTTTGCTGGCGCATTCAGGTATGTGTTAACCCAATGCCTAGAGAAAAACTGATAAGCAATGGACTTAGCAATTGTTGCTGCACACCAATCTTAAAAGGGTTATCTAACCATTTCTAAACAATCTAAAGTTCATCGTTCTACAGTGAGAAAAAGTGGAAAGTGGAAAGCATTCAAGATGGTTTCCAATCTTGGGAGTCCCAGAACATTCACCCGAAGGTTAGACTGTGCAGGGCTTAGAGGAAAAACAAGAGTTGCAGGTGTCAGTGAGCATGTTAAATGTTAAAGTCTATGACAGCACAGTTATGGTTTATTGGGAAGCCATGGAGAAAGCCTCTTCTGTCTAAAAAGAACATGGAAGCAAGGTTCACAAAATTGCACTAGAACAATGTCCTATCGGCAAATGAGACCAAAGTGTAACTGTTTGGACTTAATGCCCCACACCGTGTATGGGGAAAATCAAGCAGCTTTTCAGCAGAAATACCTCGTACTCTCCATGAAACACAGCGTGGAGTTGTGATAATTTGTGCTTGTTTTGCAGCCACAGTGCCTGGGCACCTTGCAGTCAATAAGTTGACTTTGAACTCCTCTGAATACAAAAGTAATCTACAGGCAAATTCATAAAGTGATAAAGCAAATTATTCCTTCATGTTATTGCTTCCAAAAGAGGATCTACAGGCTATACAATCATCGGATACTTAGTATGGACCACATGCTTTTTTTGGCTTCATTTCTTTTAAATAAATAATGGCATGGGGAATTGAGTTATATGTTGTTCTTCATCTAAAGATGTATTTAATAAAACACACTATGATCAAATCATTTTAATTGTTTTTGTACAAAAACACAAATTGAAAAGAGGTAGTAATAAGTTTTATACATGTATATATTTAATTTAGCTATTTTTCTGATGAGTTTATTTAAAGTTTTCAGCTTACCTAACTAATTAAACTAACTGATGATCCCTTTAAAGGAAGGTGTAATGCACATCATTTTATTTCAGAGCCTGCATTTGATTTTTCTTAATTTCATGATCAGGTTTATTGCCCAATATGTTTTCACATAGATGAGATTTGTCTTTGTAATAATGCAAACTTTTTATGCAAATTGACTTTAATAGATTAAATAACAATACCTATGCCAATGTTCAAATATTTACAGAACTGACTGTATGTGCATGTGTGTTGGGAAGACCTGAAGAAAAACTTGCTGTCTTGAGTCTGTGCAATCTGGCTGGCAGAATCTGTGAGATCATCTGTAGACATGTTCTGTGGGCCCTCATGTCTATGGGATTTATGTTCACTTTCGCCATCCTTACACATTTCTACAAAAAATTGCACAAACAGGAAATGGTTAAGGATTATTTTTATATTTTTATTATTTTTGAAAGAGCACATTCTTGAAAAGCAAACACTTTCTTAAAAAGTGAGTAAAAAATAATGTCACAGTGCATGTAATTTTTATATTTAAACATGTCCTTGATCAATAAGAGTGACTTGTTAGCAGTATCTTGTGCATGTGTAACAAACTCGATGTGTCTTTACTTAACACTCAACTGCCATACACAGAAATTAATCAATACATTAGGAAGACAAAAACATTACCTGGTACATCATAGGTGGTTGATGCTGCTCCCTCACTTGGGCCAGTTCTCTTGATGTTTCTGTATTTGTCCAATATGTCTTCTACTGCTTGAGCCTGACAGCTCTGCCCCAGTAATAAAGGCTCATCTGACATACCCAACAAACACACACAATAGTACTCCTGAATATATTTATTTATGTTTTTTCCACTGTTCAGCACATTCTATCTAAAATAATATTTTGCATATTATGTTTCAATATGACCCAAAAAACAAACAAACAAACAAACAAAAAAAAATCTCTAGTACATTTTTACAGACCTGTCCATTTTTAAGATAAACATTGCACAGTCCTGGAATGGGTGCGGTGTAAAAAAATACTGCATAAAATCAAACAGATATAGGTGCGATCTCTATGACATTAATGGTTGTTGGCATTGGTGTGTCTGTATCTCTGTCTGTGTGTCTTTCTACAACTTGGTCAAAATGGTTCAATATTGCTGTGATTTTATGAGACAACTTCAAAAGGTCTTAAAGTGATCTCTGAGGACAGAATTTTCAAACCAGTTTCTTCTTAAAAGTTGTAGGCACACCATTATCTTTTCAGTTTTTAATAATGCATTAGACAATTATTTACTTAATTCCAGTAACTGTGGCAATCTCCTCAATTGTTTTCTTCGCTTGATGTCTGAAACATGGCAACATTTTTCACGACTACAAGATACGTTTTCAAACATGTTTATTTAAGAAATGAGAAACTACTCAGATAGGATTAAAATAACTGTTGCTTGCTGTAATGTATTAATCCAGGCGGCTATTATCCAACGAAGTCAAAGCAAACTTTGTCAATACAACCATGCAAACAGAATTTACACATCGGATCGAAATTACGTTCTTCAGACTCCAGATGTGCACAAAAGGATTAATAAAAAATAAAAGTGTTTAGACATATAACATACTAACATACATACAGTAACATACTATAGTAAAGGCTCTTTACCATTTGCTTATTTAATAGCAGAACACATGTTTTTTTGGCCAGGTAGTGTATGTATGTTGGTAACAGCCACAACATTAAAACCACTTGACTAACATTAGGTAAAATCCCCTTATGCTCCCAAAACACAGCACTGAACCATGCACTATGGTGTCTGTCACCAATGCAGCAGCGAGGGTCCTCACTAAAACCAGAAGATACGAGCACATCACCCCTATCTTATCTACACTGCATTGGCTCCCTGTGAAATTTCGCATCGATTTTAAGATACTACTTTTGACGTTTAAAGCACTAAATGGGCTCGCGCCACTGTATTTGAGTGAACTGTTGGTGTCTTACGATCCGCCACGCCTACTCCGATCAAAGAATGCAGGCTGCCTGTCAGTACCACGTATTATTAAAACTACAGCAGGGGGCAGAGCTTTTTCTTACAAAGCCCCAAAGTTATGGAATAGTCTTCCTATTAATGTTTGGGACTCAGACACAGTCTCAGTGTTTAAGTCTAGGCTAACTTATTTTTTTAGCCAAGCATTTTTGTAAATAGATTAGCCTTAGGTAAAGGAGCTGATCTGGGGGACTCATGGACGTAGAGTATTCTGGTGAACTGGTATGTTTAGATGCTGTCCTTCCCACACTCATTGTTCACTCAGGTTTGTTGACGGTGAGGTGATTGGTTGCTTTACATCTCAGGGAGCCCTCATGTTTGTGTTTCCTTCTGGCTCTCCCTTTTAGTTATGCTGTTATAGTTAGTCCTGCCGGAGTCCCTGCTTGCACTAATATACATTCACCTTATACATGTTGACTGTGACCATACCCAACTGCCATCTCTCCTTATTTTCTGTTCTCTCCTTTTCTGCTCTCTCCTTTCCCTCTCTCCGTCTCTCTGTCGAGCTATACATGTTCGCTCCTGAGTTACCAGTGATCCAGACCCCTCTTCCCTCTGGACACGTCTAACCCGTCCTGGAGTCCTGCTTCTGGTTGGAGATCTCGTCGCATGGATGCCCCGTGTGGTCTGCCTGAATTCGTATGGTGGCTGGGGATGGTTTCCATTAAGACTATCCTATCATCGATTGATGCTCTGGGGACCTGTGACTCCAGTTGTTCGATAGCTCAGGACTGGAATCTCCTACAGTCTACCTGAGCCTCCAGGAACAAACTGGACTCCTTTTAATTTTAATTTGAACACATCTCCTGTTACACTGAACTTCCAGTACACATTATTATGCTGATCAATCCCTGCTATCCGTTATCACCCAGATGAGGATGGGTTCCCTGTTGAGTCTGGTTCCTCTCAAGGTTTCTTCCTATTACCATCCCAGGGAGTTTTTCCTTGCCACCGTCGCCCTCGGCTTGCTCATCAGGGACAATCTTATCATTTTGATTCATACACATTGCATACAGACTTACTTCTTTTTATTGTGTAAAGCTGCTTTGCGACAATGTCAATTGTTAAAAGCGCTATATAAATAAAATTGACTTGACTTGACCAAGATGTTAGTATCAGATCATTCTATTCTTGTAAGTTGTGAGGTGTTGCGTCCATGAATTAAATAATTTTTCGCAAGCACATCCCAAAGATGTCAAATCAGATTGAGATCTGGGGAATTTGGAGGCCATGTGAACACTAAACTCTGGCATGTTCATTTCTTAGTGGCAGGGCATATTATCCTGCTGAAAAATGCTACCTGCTACTAAGGAATGCTTCTGTAGTCATTTTCAGCTGTCGGGTTATCATGGGCTATACTTCAGCAAGCTGTGAGGTACTGTGTGTTCTGACACCATTCTATCACAGCCAGCATACAATTTTCTTTATGAATGATGCAGTAGCTTTTCTAAAAGTCTAGCCTTTGCTCTCCATATGCATAAGTGAGCCTTGGTGTCCATGACCTTGTCACTGACTGGTTGGTTGTCCTATCGACCACTTTTGATAAATACTAACTTGTAAATGTGCTGATGTTGATGTTCTGATTACTTTATTAATTTTAAAATACTACTATTGACCTATAAAGCAATAAATGGTCTCACACCGCAGTACCTGAGTGACCTACTAGTGTCTTATGATCCACCACATCTACTTCGATCAAAGGATGCAGGCTGCTTGTCAGTACCGCGTATTATGAAAACTACAGCAGGGGGAAGAGCTTTTCTTACAAAACCCCAAAGTTATAAAATAGCCTTCCAATTAATGTTTGGGGCTCAGACACAGTCTCAGTGTGTAAGTCTGGGCAGAAAATGTACTGATGTAGTCATGACTGGAATTACCTACAGTCTACCTGAGCCTCCAATGACAAATTGGACATATTAATTTAAACGCACTCTCTTATAATTAACTTCCAGTTGCTTAATACATAGTATGACTGCAAAACAAAACCTGCTATCTGTTATCACCCAAATAAGGATGGGGTCCCTGTTGAGACTGGTTCCTCTCAAGGTTTCCTCCTAATGCCATCTCAGGAAATTTTTCCTTGACACCATCACCCTCGGCTTGCTTATCAGGTGTATAGATAATTTTGATATATACACATTTACAGAATTCATTCACATTTCCATAATTTTCTTTTGATTCTATAAAGTCACTTTCCAACAATTGCCATCATGTCCTATACAAATAAAATTTAATTGAATTCTGTCTTTGCAATTTGGTCCAAAGTCTTATCCATGCCCATTTTTCCTGCTTTTAAGACATCTTTCAGAACTGATTGTTTAGTTGCTGCCTACTATGTTCTTATCCTTGACAAGGGGCTACGTAATAAGACAAAGTTATTCTTTTTACCTTTCAAGAATTTGTGAAACAATGATTCTTTTTTTTTTTTTTTTTTTAAATATGACTGATTATGTCAATAAGTTTTGTTTAAATATGTAAAATAGGAAATAATAATATGAGGAACAAATGGAAGAGGGTAACTAGAAAAAGGCAGACTAGAGGAAAAAAACAAACAAACAACAGGGACAGACCTTGAAGGACCTTCTCTGCTCCCAGATCATCTTTTTCGTGCTTATCCCGCTTTCGGAATGCTGCAATTGGTGCTGTGGTGAAAACAAAAACAATCAACATAGGGAGCCTTACTCTACATTAATGGTAATAAAGTCAACAGTATTCTATGGAAATGCTTTAATGTGATTTGTTCTGTAGTCAATAGAATACAGGTACAACAGAACAATGCAGGTAACAAACCCTTCAGCAATGAATGAATGAATAAATTAATACATAAATAAATAAATGAAGCTTTGACATGCTTGTGGCAAAAAAGGCTTTTGCAAAATTATGATTATATCATGCACACACACACACTACTACTCTGCCACAATATCCAGTCATATTTGCAACAGTTAAATTGGAATGTCCTTCAGGATCAATAGAGTTTCTATGTATGTATGTATGTATGTATGTATGTATGTATGTATCTATCTATCATATTACATTACCTGATATGACAAACTTTAAGCATTTTGCATAGGAGCTTTGTAATTTAACATGTGAAGATTCTAGTCGTCACTTGCCAAAAGCAAAGTCTTTTTGGAAAAATACATGAGATGAGTCGATCGACATACAGATCTCAGTTAATCTGCAAAGTTGTTTTGAGCTCCGTAAGATTAAAGAGCACTTTCCAGAAAACACACCGATCAACCAATACCAATGCTCTCTGAACTTGCCCAGTGCACTAATTTTCATTTACATACAACTATATACATTAGACAAAATAAAAAGCCATGCACTCTAATATTCCAATATTTCCTATGGTAATGTTTTGAGAACCTTCGAAACATCTAATTGATTTCTATCCAGAGTACCATCAACCTTTGATTGAGATCTTGTATTGATTGGAGAGTTGAAGCAATCTGCAGTCTTCTCCAGCATATAACAAAACCCTTCAAATGGTATTAGGATTAGGACACGGTTGGTGGCAATTTGTGTGCAAAACTGATTCCCAAATATGCCCATCAAGGAAGAAAAAAAAACCTCCTGATGGAATAATCTGCCCATTTAATACATTTACGTAGTTGACTTAACTTTATGGCAAAGTAATGCTTCTGGACCTAGACCTGACCAATTGACGCTAACACCAGATCATCACGCTGCCTAAAGAGGCTTTCAGTGGGCACTATGCATGATGGGTATATCCCTGACAGGGTAAATCTGGACTCATCAGCATACATGTCCTTTTTCTATTGCTCCAAGTCCAATCTTTTTCCAATCTTAAATTGTATTCCATTATCCTACCTAGCAAGTGGGATTCCTCTCTGAATGTTCACACAATACTTTTACTGTTAAACATATTGTAGCCATGATTTGTCTTTTTTTTTTTTTTTTTTTTTTTTTTTTTTTTTTTACATTGAAACTTCACCAGGCATTTAAGTGATCACTTAAATCCTATCCTATCAGTCATTTATGATTTATTTCCAGGTTTTATTTATAAGTTGGACAGTTCTTAAACTAATAACAGTAATTTCCATGATTTCTTTGTTGACTCAGGACAATAATTTGACCCATTTGAAACCACACACATCCACAACACATTTTTTCCGACATGTAATATGAAACAGAAAACTACTTACAATTAAAATACATGGAATGTAACTTAAACAGTGCAACTCTTCCTCCTAAAGTTGTAGAATGGCAATGACGTGTTAAAATAAACACACATAGGAATACAGAAATTTGGGAATTATAGGAACAAAAACGTAAATGACATTTTGTTGCATATCCTATGCTTGTAATAACTGCACTAAGCCATTGACTCACTGAATCACCAAATTGGTGTCTTTTTTGTGATGTTTTCCTAGGCTTGTAATGCAGCTTCTTTCGTTTATTTGTTTGTTTTGGGGGCTTTCTGCCTTTAGTCTCCTCTTTAGGAGGTAAAACAGATGATCAATTGAGGTAAGAGGAGAATGAGGAAAATGAGGGAGGCCAGTCTAAAATCTTCCACTTTTCCCCCCCTCCCTAATGCAGTCCTCGGTTTTGTTGGCAGCGTGTTTTGCATTGCTTTGCTGCAGGGTGAAGTTCCTCCTAGTCAGACTGGATGTGTTTCTCTAAATTAGCAAGCAATGTTTCTGTAGACTTGGAAATTCATTCTGCTGCTAATATGAGTTACTTCATCAATAAAATGTGGTCTTTGCAATGAACAGTTTTTGTGATGCCTTCACCGTTGCTGGTAATGTAATTTGCTGTTGTTTCTGGGTTTGTCTTCTCACTGTTTTACTGGCTATTCCTGAGCAATATGGCAATTTCACCTCTTTTCTCAGCTTCAACAGCTCCTACTTCTAATGTTATTACTGGCACCCCTTACACATATACCCCTGAAATCTATCACCCTCGGTTACAGGCAGGAGAAAGCAAGGTTGGTGAAGGAGCTAAAGGACGACCCCAACAGTGTAGTGAGGTACACAAATGTCCCTGTGGTGACTAGAAGGAAATGTACAGTAAGGCTAAGGAGGAAGTGCAGAATGCAGACTGCAACATTGGAGGTAATGGGCAGGGTCCAGACACCAAGCCTGAGCTGAAAGATTGAGGTGGATCTGGGTAGACAGCTCCATTTTCCTGGGCTAAATACATAAATCCTGGTTGCAAGAGTGTGTGGCTCTATTCGGTAAAGGTGGAAACTAAAGGCTTTAATGGACTCACAAAACGCCTCCTCAAGAACCAGCTACCAGGTGATGTTATGGTTTAAGTGTTGAAATATCTGTGAGAGCTGTGAATGTCCTTCTAAAAAATGAACCTAAAAAAAAAAATAAATAAAAAATTTGTTCATCTCAAAATTCAACAGATGGCGCTCTAAATTTTTAAATACACGCTTAAGTGTGCAGTTAAAATCTACTTTAAACGCGCTTATGAGTGTGCAATTAAGTTCCACGTGAATAAAATCGTGGGCACATCTAGTTAAGATATAAAAGTTAAAACACAATTAGTATGGATCTAAATCCATCAGGGTTTTATCTTTAAGAGGTCTAGGTTAATTTTATTAGCAAACTAGTCATCTTGGAGTGCTTTACAGTGCTTATCTTCATTCACACAAGACGCAATCCAGACATGAGTCCATAGTTAGAATTAAAATTATCATTACTTTTAAAACAAATACAGTACTGTGCAAAAGTCTTAGGCGCCATCTTATTTGTAGGACAAATTTTGTTATAGAAGTTTATTATATCTGCATTATTATGTACAAGAACATTCCCTACAAAGATACACTAAAATTAATGAATAAATAACATTACAGAAGAATATTTGCATGCCTGTAAAGAAAGCGACATATTACATAACAGACCAGATTTTAGATGAGGGAGGGGGGGGGGGGATCTATAATGTAGACTCCTGAGTGTAACGGAGTTACCAAAAGAACTCATATTATCCAGCATGCTCAGTAAAACCTAACAGCTGTTTTACTTGGAATACTGCCCAAATTTGTGACAAACACTACCGCTTATGTTCAAGCAAAGAGATCCCAAATATTGACCATTTATTATTTATGTTATTACTTAGTGCTTTTTATAGAAGTTTCCTTTAATGTAGAAATGTTTTCAAAGGCATAATTGCATATTGCTTTTGTTTGGATGTTCCCAAGACTTTTGCAAAGTACTGTAAGTAGCACAGCTGTTAGGTTTTACTGAGCATGCTGGAGAATTTTTTTATTTATTTATAAAAATCACTATTTGGCTAATAATACAGTAATTTCTGTTTACTTGAAATGCATTTCTCCCAGTATTTCCAGTAGGAGACCTAAGAAAAATATTTGGCCCAAATGCCAACATTTCCTGTGCCATTTTTGCAGTGTTATTTTATTTTTTTTATTGTTTACATTTCATTCTACTTTTTTTGCCTGGCATTTGGCCATTTTTAAGTGGTTGAAGAGACCTTTTGGCCAAAATAGCTTTTGATGTTCATATATACATTAAAAGTATGACTATACCCATAAAATGCATATAAAAATGTCACCTGAATTTAACTAAGCAAATAGTCGAAAGGCTTCCTAAGGATAGTTACGGCAATGATTAATATGATTCAGCAGAGTAGTACGTTGCTTCTCACTTCTGTTGTTTCAGAAGTGTAAAATCATGCAAACAAACAAAAAAAATTGGATTTGAAACTGCTAACATTGGGTTATGAACACATTATTATAACATGGCAGGATAATGGTGAGCAATCATCTTGGTGAACCAAAAAATATCCTGAATGAGTATTATGGGAGAGCACTTACACCCATGAAATCAAAACTAAAAAAAGACAATAGTACAGCTCACAACTATGTTTAACACAGCTCACAGTTATGTTTAAGATTGGGACTAAACAGCTACTGTATGTAGCCTTAAGAAAACCACTTATCAGGGAGCATAAAGAATGGATTGCATTGGGAAAGGGTTAGGGCCTGTCCCTGATTTATTAGTGCATCAGGGTAAGAGGAGAGGCAGATGTACCCATCGTGTCTAGTGCCTTCTGTACAAGCCTGTGGGGACAATGTTAAGATCTGTGGATGCTTCTGTTGGTTTGCTTAAGCAATGTTATGTGTCAGGTCAGCTGACTACCTAAATATAATGATGTACAGGCTTTTACATTAATGGATTTTTTTTCCCCTGATAGCATGGACATATTCCAAGATGACAATGTCAGAATTCATCAGTCTCAAACTGTGAAAGAGTGGTTCAGAGGGCATGAAACATCATATTCACACATGGATTGCCAAACAACTTGAACTGCATCGACAAACTTTGGGATGTGATGGAGAACTCTGCCATCAACAATACAAGATCTTGTAAGGAGAGAAATTAATGTGAATTTAAATGGAAATAATTGTTGTGACATTGCATAAACTAATCAAAATGATGCCAAAGGCGGTCCAATAACATTAAAATGCATGACCCAAAAGCTCAGCTGTTCAGGAATATTTCTTGCAAGAACAGTATGGTCAAGGGCATCTGAAAAACCGATCAAGCAGCATGATCAAACTGGCTCTCATGAAGACCATCCTAGGAAATCCAAAATTACCTCTGCTGTAGAGAAGTTAATTTAAAATTACCAGCCTCAAAAATCACGAATTTACAGCAACTCAGATTAGAGTTGTTATGAAGGCTTTACAGAGCATAAGCAGCAAACACATCTCAATATCAACTGTTCAAAGGAATGACATTATTGCATATTTTGAATGACTTAAGCATTGTTTTACAATGTAGATAAATAATCAAGAATTAAAAGTTGTGTTCCAATTTTGCATGAGTGTGTGTGCGTGTGTGAGAGAGAGAAAGAGAGCATAGTAACACTGGGAAGTTTAATTATGTGCGTTACTCTTCACAGGTGTTCATAAACAAGGGCACTACTTAGTGGGAGGGACATGAATAAGGTGAATACTTCACCTTACATAGCATTCCAGTTTACCCTATTTGTGATTCAACCCCTAAAGCTATTTTAGAATATAATTAGTTGAGACAAAAAGATAAACTCATGAGATTTACAGGATTGTTTGCCACATCCATTGGTCAATTCTTCTCGACTTGAACTGCCTAGTACCTATAATTTTTTTCATTCACAAACTGCTAAATGTTATTTACCAGCTTACATGAATAAATACAGTGGAACCTTGGATTATGAGGATAATTCGTTCCGGAAGCTTGTTTGTATATCAAAACACTCGTAAATCAAAGTGAATATCCCCATTAGAAATAATGAAAAAACAGATTTGTTCCACAGCCCCAAAAAATAAATACATAAAATACTAAATACAAAATATAACGTAAAAATAAAACAAATTAACCTGCACCTTATCTTTGAAAAAAGTAAAAATAAATCCTGACAGATAAGTGTTTCCGTTAGTGTTTGTGCGCGCATGTGCTGTGTATGTGCGTGTTAGAGTTGTTAAAGATCAGTTTTCTCTCTCTCTTTCTCTCCCTCAGACTGCAGTTTTGTGTTTGTGCGTGTCATTAGACACCATGCCCCTCCCCTCCTCTTCTCGCCTTCACACACACACACACACACACACACACACACAAAAATCAAAATATGTGTGCGGGTGTGTGTGAAGACGAGAGGAGGAGGGGAGGGGCACGATGTCTTATGACGCGCACACCCACACAAACTGCAGGCTGAGCGAGAGAGAGAATAGATCTTTAAACTCTGTAATGACACTTGCTTTTGCTTTACAAAAAGGACAACTTATATATATATATATATATATATATATATATATATATATATATATATATATATATATATATATATATATGCTTCATGGATTATTAAATTTGTTTATACACTGGTTATACAATGCATCTATACTAAGGGATTTAGAAAAAATATATATATTGAACAATCCTAGCTACAAATAACTATCCTCCATGCATGGTCTTTTGCATAAAAAATAGCTGTTAAAATTAAAATCAAATTATGAATAATAATGGCAACAGATGAACTGAGGCATACCACAGCTTTAGCGTTTCACAGCAGGACGGGTTCAAGTCTATATGAACTATAATGCAGCAAATATACATGAAGGCCCTTTGGCATACAACACTGGCTCATGTATGAGAGTTACCTGGCATTTCACTCTGTGCTGTCCAATAGAGCACTGTGTGAAAAACAAACAGCACAGATACAATTGGGCTTCACAGACAAGTAGGTTCACACAATCTTCGGCTTAAATATATTATGCCTCAGCCATCACTAATCACTAATTACAATAGACCATAAAAAACATTTTTAGGCAAGCAGTCTGCTTTTACTTAAGCATAGTTTCCCAATCCTTGTGAATCTTCTAAGGAGACACATGCTGTCTCAAAATATTATTGATTTATTACCTTTAGGAATGGCAGGAACAAATCGTTTCTTCCACCAGGGTCTGTTCCTGTCTGATTTCTCATCATCGCTGTCCTTCTTGTCTTCACTCTGAACATGCATACATGTTCGGATATAGTTAGATAATTCAGTTCATGTGAGCAAATATAAGGTCTTCCCTTATTACAGTTATATCTGATGTGAGCAAATAATCTTTCATGGGGGATAAATATTCCAATATAACACAGAAAACAAAATGCCTGAGGGAAAAAATAAATATCATGCTTTTTACAAATTGTCTGGTGGCAGTCTGGTGCATACAAAACAATGTTGAAATAGTATGTCTTACACACCTCCACTTTTAATGAATCTTTACTTGGGGAAGTGGTGGATCCAGTAGCGAAAGCACCTGGTTGGTCCTGGTCCTCCATCATGGTCCTACGGTTTATGCCTGGATCACTGTTTGGTCTGCGCCCTGCACAGACCACGTCAGTACTGCGGCTCCGGACAAGACGGTCAGGGTATGAGTGTCTCTGCTTGGGGTGCTCTAGATCATGGGTTGAAAAGTGAGATGCCCTGGGTTCAGAAGGCCCTGTAGCACAAGTCTCTGGGATTGGTGGGTCTGGAGGAGGATGAGGAGGTCTGGTATGCGCCTTGGGCCGAACTATGGTGCCAGTACCTGAGCCAGTGAATGAGTGAAACAAGACAACAAATACACAAGACATCATTGATTAATAAAACTTAATGACCAACAAATAAATGTATTTTAAGACCCATAACTTTTGCCATTTAAAATAAAATTGAAGGTCGTAAGTGTTTAATGTAACACATTTAAATGAAAAAAAAAAAAAAAATCATCATCTTTAAATGCTCCTTAATGATCACCACATGTGCCTTGGATAATCTGTACTCATTTATATTGCTTGGGGAACCATGTTTCTTAAACATGGTGCCCAAAGCAATAGTGTGTAATTGTGTTGCATTTCCTAAAACGCATATTACTCTAATGTGTTTCTTATTTGCTTTAATATGAATTAACTGTAATTAATTACTTTATTTAATTTACTTAAAAGTTAATCATTCTTTGATCTAAATTAATAAATTTAGACAGACCATGCTCTGTCCAAGTGCTCAATTATAAATATAACCTTATTATTCCATTACAGTAAATTATCTACTTTGAATCTAAACCTTTATGCACACTTTATAAGTTTGTTTGGCACACATAAGCATGTAGATAATATTACCAGGATAGCATTCTTTCACCTTAGAATTATTGCCAAGATAAGAAATATATTGGCACTAAATGATGCAGAAAAATTAGTTCATGCCTTTATCACCTCTAGGTTGGACTATTGTAACGCCTTACTGTCTGGTTGTTCAACTAGGTGTATTAACAAGCTTCAGTTGGTGCAGAATGCAGCAGCGAGGGTCCTCACTAGAACCAGAAGATACGAGCACATCACCCCTATCTTATCTACACTGCATTGGCTACTACTTTTGACGTTTAAAGCACTAAATGGGCTCGCGCCACTGTATTTGAGTGAACTGTTGGTGTCTTACGATCCGCCACGCCTACTCCGATCAAAGAATGCAGGCTGCCTGTCAGTACCACGTATTATTAAAACTACAGCAGGGGGCAGAGCTTTTTCTTACAAAGCCCCAAAGTTATGGAATAGTCTTC
>JAAGKR010003117.1:0-32037 GCA_011419295.1 Clarias macrocephalus
CTGCGAGATGGAACGCGCCAGGACAGACATTTAATCTCGCTGATGTGGATTTAGAATTTTTTGGAATCGGAAAAGAATTGTATCAAGATAATAAACAGTTTAATAGCTGGTGTTATTATGGTTACACCTCTTCCTATTGGTGGAATTCCTCGCATCCCTTTCCTGCCGCCTTTCCGTTTCCTTTTTTTTGCCATTTCATTTCCTTTCATTTGCATTCCGTTATCTTTCTTGCTCTTTCCTTTCCGTTAATTTCATTTCCTTTCGATTCCCATTCCTGTTTTTTTCCCCCCTTTCCTCTCCTTCCTTTCCTTCCCCTTTTTCTTTTCCTTTCTTTGCCTTTCCTGCTCTTTCCTTTCCTTCCCAGGCTTGTTTCTGAAAAATTAAATAATTTATCAAGATTTTTCCGAATAGGAACAAAAAAAGCCTAACCCTTTTTGATCAAATCTCAAATCTGACGAAATAAACACTCGGATAGAAGCTGGTTATGAAGCTATGAAATATAGAGACGCTTTCGCGACACTTCTTTGGTTCTGCTCTGTTATTCCGCTTCAGTAGCTCTCAATCCCACCCGAGCTCAAGCGTTTACGACCTGCTCTATGTGTCTGCTTCAGACGTGCGCATCTGAAGGAGTGCTTCGAGACCCTCAAGAGGAACGTCCCCAACGTGGACGAGAAGAAGACCTCCAACCTGAGCGTGCTCCGAAGCGCCCTGCGCTACATCCAGGTACGGACTCGACGCTTTCTCGAAAACGGACAGGAATACGCATCAAAGGCTGAAGGAGCTGATGGAGGAACAAGGTGGAGGACTTGAAAGGGGTTTTAAGGAGGGACGGTTTAGACGGTCTGTCGGGTTTTTTGGATGAAATGTGCGTAGGTGTGTGTTTTTTTTAGTTTTTAGGAAGGAGCTTAGGAGCGCCTGGTAGCTTTGGCCACGATCGTGTGAGGGAGACCGGGCTTAAACAGAAACGCCAGCCTTAGTGTTCGTGAAGAAGTACAAGTTACTGTCAAATGTTTGCAATTATAACGTGTGTGTGTGTGTGTGTGTGTGTGTATGTGTGTGTGTGTGTTTCTTACGGGGTGTGTTGCGAAGCCTTTTGATTAGGCTCGAGCATGGACAGGATTGGATTAAGGAAGTTGGTTGTTGTAAAAGTTAATGTGTAACCCTGTGTGTGTGTGTGTGTGTGTGTGTGTGTGTGTGTGTGTGTGTGTGTGTGTGGCAGTTACTCGGGGTCAGAGTGTCTGCGTTGTCCTGGAGGACCAGGGTTCAGGTTTTCCATCTAGGAAAATGTAAAAAAAAAAAATATATATATATATTATCAAGGATTTACAGTATGTATATATTATGGATGTGTGTGTGTGTGCTGTGTGTGTGTGTGTGTGTGTGTGTGTGTACTGTGTGTATATAATATATTTTTCCCTTTCTCTTTTTTTCATAATGAGCTGCGTGCGAGTGTGATTAAACCAGTATAGCTCTCTGTTTTTCTTTCTCTCGTTCTCTCTCTTCCTTTCCACCCACACACACACACACACACACACACACACACACACACACACACACACGCACACACGCACACACGCACGCACAGCTTACGTGCTATTGGCAGGAAAGCTTCTCAGGCATATGCCTGTTTCGATCCTCGCTGCGAGCTCATGCTTAGTCATTATGTCCGTTTGTCCATCTGGGCTTTTTTTTTTTTTTTAGTTGTTTTGATGTTTGTTTGAGCTTCTGGTAGAGAGGATCGAGAGTACGTCTTTCACAATCAAGAATGAGAGCAAAACACCATTTATTCTAAAAGGTTAATAGAATTTGTAAGCGTGTAGTGCAGGGAACTAGGCCACGCAGTGACACGGTTACTTCGGATCCTCCTGTACGAACACCGAGCGTCGTGTTCCTCCCTCCTTCCTGTGAGGCCACGTGAGCCCCGAGCACATGGCGAGCGCGAGCCCGATGATGTCAGCGGCAGCTCTAGACGAAAGCCCTGCCCTCAACCCCCCTCCCTCTTCCTCCTCCCCGCTCGTTTCGTTTCGCTGCCAGACTCTGTTTTGCTGCACACTGCTCTTGTGTAGCACATGCTCACTGGCGCGACGACGCAAAGCTGCAGCCTCCTCAGGGGCAGCGAGAGAGAGAGAGCGAGAGAGAGAGAGCGAGAGCGAGAGAGAGAGAGCGAGAGAGAGAGAGCGAGAGAGAGAGAGAGCTGAGAGACGAGCTTGATTAGAGAAATGAGAAAAGACAAGGGAAAGAATGAGAAGTCTACGTTTAGTCTACGTCTCGCGCTTGTCAGGACGTCTCGTACTTCTTAATACGCAAATCCGTTCAGCTCGTCTTTTTCCCCACGTAGACGTGAATAGCAGGGGCGTCCCAGATTCCGCGATACCCGTCCCACCGATAGCTGCGAAACCTTTAATTATGCAAATCTCCCTGTAATGTTTTTTCTTTTTCTTTTTTTTCTTTTGGTATATGCGTGTGCGCGCGTGTATAACAAATTGAGACGCACTATTTTCTTGCCGCTGTTCTCGTATTTGTGTCACCACCAGTCTAGGAAGTCATTTTCCAACATAATGATTCCTAATCTCGATCTCCAGGGTCCTCGCATCCTTTCTGACAGTTAATGATCCCGATAGAGGCCGCGGGAAGCGGCGTGTCCGCGTAGCGCTGGAGAGAACACGAGGGGCGGCTGTAATTACAGAGGAAGGGCGTGGAGGAGTGCTGGGATGTGGGCGTCTGAGAGGTGTCAGGGTGGAACATGGTGAAGGGGTCGCGCCGTCCAATCAAAGCAGACCTGGCAATCCGGGCTCGGCCTCCCTCTCTGTCGCCACGTTGCTCTCTTTCTCTTCCGTTGCCAGGGAGACTGCGGCGGGTTCCAGCTGTTGCCGTGGTGATATCCTGCGGGACCCGGCGATGCTGTCTGCTCAAGTAGCTGGAAGACAAAAGGCAGCGACTGACCTGAGATCAGTTCGGGCGTTCGGGGGCGCGATCACGTGACCCGTCCCGTGACATGTGCTCACTTTTTGGAGTCCGAAAATATATATATATATTTTTAAAATAATTTTTTATTTAACGTCAAAGTTTATGACGTCATTGTCTGGGACCGTTCCGTTTATCACACGGAAATTTCCCCCGAATTTGTCAAGGACCAGTTTTGTAAAATCCTACCAAACAACATTTACGATTTAATCCGCAATTTATTAATGATTACTTCATGACTGTAAACCATGTTTGTTTTTTGGCTCCTCCCCATTTTCACAGGCTGCCACGGTGGATTTACTCCAACGCAGATGCAGGCTGTTGCACCACCCCCTCACACCCCCACCCACTGCACACAGTCATTTCCTCAGACCGGGAATCGATCCTTGTGCCATGGTTTTGAAAGCCACCTGCCGCATGCTACACGCTAATCACACTAGCCGCGGATGATATGAGATACTCCGTAAACATTCCCGCGTGTCTGGCTGATGATATCTTAAGAACAAGCCGTTGAGTGCTTGTAGGGTTTCTATTGATCCAAACAAGGTCAAGGTCGCAGCAAGGTCAAATGTCTGGAATAGTTTTCCTTCGTTCCTGCACGTGAAGCGTATTTTAAGGGGATTTCAGCCATGTGGGGTAGTAACATGCTGGCGTGAAAACCGAACGCATGCTGCTGTTCTGTTTTCGTCGTTGACGTCTGTGATCTTTTTTTCGGCGTGTCGACGCTGAAAGTCTGTGAAATTGTAATTGATCCTATTGACAAATTGCGATAGATCAGTGAACTGCTTTTTAGCTAAACACAGGATCAACTACAACACTGTCCATCTTGAGTAAATCTTCAGTTATGATCCACTTAAATGCTTTGCATCCGAACATCCGTGTGCCAGTTAGTGACCCGTAGTGTACGCCCTTAAAATGTTAATTAGAGGTGGGGGGGAGGGGCAGTTCAGTAATGCATCGTAATTCTGAATCCAAATCAAATCATTTTGAACAATCTGTTCATTTATATACGTTTGTATTTGAGGTGGTTAAATGTTGTAGTTCCTCTACAATCCTACAGGTGGTGCTCTCTAAACTGTTTGCATATTGGCAGGCAGCGCATCATCCTGTGTGGGAGGAGCGAATTATTCGCCAAATTGGTTTAATATTGTAACATTTATACATTTTTAAAGATCAATGTTGAATCGTGATATTTATAGAATCGCGACACAGTTCGAAGCGACACAGAGGTATCGCGATAATATCGCATCGGGAGGCTCCTGGTGATTCCCGTCCCGGACTGTTGTTTAATTCCTGCTTCGTGTCGACGTCTTAAAAAAACAAAATGTTCCTGAAGAGAAGGACGTTCAGCGTTTCTCATTAAGGACATTTCATCTTCTGCACAAGACTTAAAAATAAAGTCTTCTATTCCTGGACTCATTACACTTGACATTTCGCTTCCGGAAAAGTTTCTAGCGAAGCTCGGATCTTGAGACGCTTCCAGCGAAAAAAAGCAAACACCCATTTTTGGAGAGTAAAGCGGGGCTGCTGGCGTGACGCGACCGGATTAAAAATAGACCCGGGGTTGAGCGAAGCGGCTGGCTTTAAAGAACGAAACGGCGAGTCTGGAAGTCATGTAATTCACAAGATGAAGTTAATGATCTGTTCGAGTCTAATTAAGAAATGTTATTTATTACTTGGCTGATTTTGGGAGCCGGAAATGACGAGATGGAGAACGGGAGCGCAGTCGTGTAGTCGTTTTCCCGAGACGTTCATGTTTAAGATGTTTTGTTTAAGAATTCAACAGTTTTGTTGAATGCAGTGTGTGTGTGTGTGTGTGTGTGTGTGTGTGTGTGTGTGTGTGTGTGTGTGTGTACACGTCTGTGCTGCTTAGTTTCTACTTGGAAAGGCTTATGACGGACTCACTGACCGGACTCTCCAATCACGCTAATCCCGGATCAAGCTGCGCTCGCGCACATGCTCCGTGTCGTCCCGCACTGCAGCGCTTTCTTCTGGATGATTATGATTATATAAACGCGCGATATTGAGGGAATATGACCCTAAATATCCACATCCATGTAATTGTCCACAGGTTAACCGAGTACAATAATAAAAACACATAATTCTGTTTTTTGTGTTTCCATTTCCTAGGAGCCACACCAGGAGCTCGCGATACGATATTATCGCGATACCTCCGTGTCCATTCCATTTGTACTGCGATTACGTAAGCGTCACGATTCTATAAATCTTCCGGTTCAATAAAAAAAATTTTTTTTTTTTTGATTTTGTTACAATTCTAAACAAATTAATCCCCAAAAAATTCACTCCAGGATGCTGTGCTGTGTGAATAGTGTAGAGTGACCCCTGCAGGATTATAGATGAACTGCAACATTTTAGCACTTCAAATGCAAACACCAATTTTTTAGATGCATCTTGGATTGCAAAATTTGCAATACATCAGTGAATCGATTTTTATTTATTTATTTATTTATTTTTCATCATATACCAGGACGGTCATCTCATAGCAGCATCAACGAGAAATTCCTAGCGGCTAAGCTTTAGTAAAGCAAGATTTTATATGTTTGTTTGTTTGTTTTTGAGTCTAGAAAGAAGCAAATACAGCCATGTGATCTGGCTAGGAGGTGTGGCGTCGTCTTTCCCTCGTCAATCACAGCGACAATAACCGATCGCCGGCATCTGTGAGCTCATGTATGTGGAAGAGGGCAGACAGCGCTTCGCCCGCGAGTTTGTTACACATGAGCAGCGTTTTGTAAACGGTGCTCAGGTTGGATTAATAACTAATTAGAGTCAGCATGCGGCATCTGTAACCCCTTCTTGGATAGTAGCTGTTTGTCTCGGTTGCAATGAGGCATGAGGATGGGCCTGGGGATAAATAACGAGCAGCACCGACGTCGCTTTATTGTGTTAACCAGGAAATGACTCGCGCTCATGCTTTCTACTCAAAAGACTCCGATAATGTAGTCGGAAGTTCTCATGAAAGTGAAAGTAGCCGTTACCAGAAGCAGAGACGTCTTTGGCGTCACCCTGTCGCCCCCCCCCCCCCCCTCCACCTCATCTATCTGTTTCCGCAAAAGGGGAAAGTTTTTTTTATTTTTTTCTTCTTCTTGTTTTCTCAGACTGCTGCTCTCACATACCGAGGATTCGGAGCGTAGAGACGGTCACCTGATCAGAGCAGCCAGTCTTTCACTTTTGGTCTGCAGTATTAATTTGCGTGTGTCGTAACACAGTGTTTAAGCAGGAAGCTGGCTGCAGTTCGTTCGAGGCCGTCACTCTTTCTGGCCGACGGGACGACGGCCAAGTTAAACAGATTTTCATACCACAGCGTGTGGATGTTTTCTCGCCACAAAAGCATGTGACTGGAGTTTAACGTGACCCTCAAATCTTAAAGAAAAACTAAACAAAGCAAAACCTTTCAGAGAAAAAGACAACGTTCAAGAATACAAAGGTTCGGGTCAAACCGGGACTTTTGATTGCGCAATCAGAGAGACGGCAATGAGAGTATCTTCATTCCTCTAGATATTCCCCTGCTACGCCAATGCGCTCATCCTTAAGTGCTTAAGTGCTTGGATAGCGTCAAGGTAGAAGGTTCTCTCAGTACACCAGAGCCGTGATCGGGACCTTCTGTCTGCTTCACGTCTGAGACGTCGGCATCCCGGGAACTCCTTTAACCGCCCAAACGTGTGGAAATTCGAACACCTTTTTTCACGAAGTAGATTTGCAGAAATGTGTGCGTTTCACGGATTTTTATTAAATGTCATTCACGCCTGTCTTAATTAAATAAAATTGCAATACATCTATCCAAGCGTCAATCTGTCGTGCTGTACAGTCGCAGCTCCTTAAACGTGTAAAACGTGTTTGTGCCCCCGCGTGTCCCCGCTCACCTTGAACCGTGTTTGCGTAAGTCGGGTTCGCACGACGTCACCGTTTCAGATCGATCTATTTCTTGCTGTAGCGTGAGCATTTGACTGATGAAAAGAAGAAGAAGAAGAAAAAAAAAAGTAAGTTCCTTCTTGGTTTTGTCTTATTCGTTGTAGACGTCCTACGGCTGGGGAAGCGTCTAATAATTAACGTTCGGGTGGATGATTACTGTAACTGTCGCACTTGTTTGTTCCCCTGACTTGTTTTTGTGACCTGATGAGATGACCAAAGGTAATTCTGGGTCACCAGGAAGCGTATCCTGCATCGCTCCTCTTCCTTTTATCTCTCCTCGGTTCGCGGTTTTTGTTTAGATTCGGAACATCACAACAAAATCCGACTTTGAAGTACGAGTGCTTTGTAGTAGCCCAGATAAAAATATATATATATTAGCAGGATAAAATCTTTGCTGAGTTTTATTTCAACGTGCTTATTATGTGTCTTTTTTATGTTTTTTTTTTTTTTTTTCTTCATTTGAGTACTTGAGGAACGTGCGCGAGGTTACTACATACAGGAGACGTCACGCCCGCTAACACAAAGCCGCCGCGCACCTCGCGCTCAGCTGAGACGGCGATGCGGAACTCTCTCCCTCAAGCGGTCAGGCAGGTTTTTTTTTTTTTTTTTTTCTCCTCCCCTCCGGACGAGCCGATTGGCTGAAACGGAATGCTTTTATTTAATCCCCGTGGGCCACGCCGCTCCGCTGAGGATGTTGGGAAGAGGCGGGGCTTCGTCAGGGAAGGAAGAGGAAAGGCAGAATAAACAGAGGAAGCATGTCAATAACAATATACAGGCTGTACAGAACAAGCCTGAGAGAGCTGAAGCGTAGTGTAGCGATTTCACCGCGACCAGAGGTTTTAAACCCAAATACATACTGTATCCTGTATGTAATGTGTTTTATTTGTGCAGGGAGGATCAACAGATCTACACTGAAGGCAGACTGAAGTGATAAAAGCGTCTTGAGTTTTCATTTCAAAATTTGTAATAGTTGAAGCAGTTCCTAATGTACACTCGATCTGCGAAAGTCACATTAACTGCTCCATCATAAATAATTACATCATAGTGTAAACATGTTTCAAAAAATGACGGTCATCTATTGCATAATAATACTTGAATTTGTTTAATATACTCAAAATATATTAGTAGCTTTTCCACGAGACAAATTATAACATGCTGTAAATGTTTTTTTGTTGTTTGTTTTTAAAGTAAGCAGCGTTCGGGTCAAACTGGGACTTGTGCTAAACTTCCTGGTGAATTCCTCAAAACTCCTGAAAGTCATAAAATCCATTGACATTTACAGAAGGCTTCAAGCACGAGTACAGCGATGAGACTCTTAGCCGTAGCGGTAACACATTTGAAGAGACGCATCTGTCTGTGTGAACCGTACACACAGTGGGTCGCTAACACCACTCGCACACTACAGGAACTCGGCCCGGAGAAATCGCCGCATCCCCTGTACGGTCCAAGCGTCCGACGGCATTAAAGGAGCTCCTGCGAGATGGGAGATGTGGAGCAGGTCGTCTGGTCAGAAAACCTTCTACCTTGATGGTGTCCAAGCACCAGTGAAACACCGGGAGAAGTGCATCAGTGTAGCAGCGGATTATATCGAGAAATAAAGGGAGATTTTTTTACTCTCTGAACTGTAGAAATAAAAGTCCCGCTTTGACTCGAACGCTTTTTTTTTGTTTGTTTTTTGTTTTTTAAAAACCAGGAATATCCAGTTTAAAAGCATTGTTTTGTTGTGGTTTTGCCTGCAGACTCTAAAGCGCAAGGAGAAGGACTACGAGCACGAGATGGAGAAGCTGGCGAGGGAGAAGATCGCCACGCAGCAGAGACTGGCCGAGCTGAAGAACGACTTGGGCCAGTGCATGGACGTGGTGGAGATCGACCGCATCCTCAGACAGACGGTCCAGCCGGAAGACGACCAGGCGTCCACGTCGACAGCATCAGGTACGGCGCGCCGCAATACTTGTAGATCGCGTCCAGACGTCACGTCTCATTTATTTCAGTCTCGCGCAACATATTCAGTCCCTTGATTTGTTTTTGTGGTGGTGTTTTTTTTTTTTTTTAAAGTAAGGTTGCTTGGATTATTTATAATTATTTTTCCAAGCTGAACCGAGCGTTTCTGAACCTCGCTCTCGAGTGCAGGATGAAATGCTAATGGGAAGTGAATTACTAAGCGCCTTTTCTGGTTCGCTAATAGTGGCACCTAAACAACTCGGTGATGAAGAAAAGCCTTAAGAGAGAGAGACTGCAAAAGAGGAGAGCGGATTAGATTTCATAGCAAGGCAGCTTCGCCGTCTCTTCTTAAGGGTTAAGGCACTGAGTAATTGATCAGAAGGTCGGTGGTTCGAGACCCATCTCGACCAGGTTGCCACCGTCGGGCCCTGTGTGCTCCGGGGGGCGCTGTATCATAGCCGACCCTGCGCTCTGACCCCAGCGACTCTAGGGCATGTGAGGACGGAATTTCACTGTGCAGTAATAAATAAATAAAGGCTTCATTTCTTTGAAGATTGCAGGCGATGAATACAAAGTGACAGTTAGACAGAAGACTTATTCATTTCAAAAGATAAGCAGTTTAAATGTGTTACATTGTTGTATAATCGGTGCAGTAACTCATCACTAATTATACGCTTTGAACCCAATTGATCGAGCTTCTTTCACACACACACACACACACACACACACACACACACACACACACACACACACACTTAGGATACAGAAATGTTTCCAAACTACATTTTCCTACATACCGTATTCTTTGTTTAAATGCACCCGTAAAGGATTTACGATTAGATCTGCTTATAGAAACCTCACATCATATCATATCAAAGGTGGAAATATTACATCAATAGAAATGTCTTTTTTTTTTTTTCACCCTGGTAGCTGCTGTAATAACACAGTGGTACCTCGGCACACGAGCTCTCCGCCTTAAGAATTTAAATTTTGCAAGAAGTTCGCCTCGACATGTGAAGCATTTTCGGTAATACGAGCGACCGAACCAACGTCTACGTCTCGCGCACGTCTGACTGCTGTTTATAACTTTATAACCAAAGTGAGTTTTTGTTGTTGTTGTTTTTTTTTTTTTTTGCATTTTGTGCAAGATTTAATGAAGACGTAGCACTGTGGGTCGCGAGAATGTTGGAACGGATTATCTGCATTGACATAATATAATCCATTCAGAGAAAATAATCTCCGTATGCCGAGGTCCCACTGTGCAGTTAAACGCAAAGTTTCCTCTATAGATTAAAACCGTCTGCTCCGTGTGATTAACTCCAACACTCACGTTTAGTTTTTTTCCCCCACAGAAGGCGAAGACAACTTCGAACAGGATGCGGAAGACGGCGGCGCCCCGTCCTCGTCCCGTTCCTCGGCCCTCAGACTTCCGCCGGCACCGTCTGAGCCACGCGGGCCCGTCCTTCCTCCTCCTCCTCCCTCCATCCTCCCCTCCCACATCACCTTCCAGCACAAACCGAGCCCCCCTGCGCAGCCCCAGAACGCCGCCATCGCGCCTCAACCCAGCGTCATCGCTCACGCCTCCGTCTCCCACGCGTCCGTCATCCAGGCGGTCAATCACGTCCTGCCGGCCGCTTCCAAATCCATCGGCCACATAACCGTGCACCCGGTGGCGCTTTACCAACAGCCGGTGGCCGTCTCGCAGGCTCCGGTGCTGGGCCACATCACACAGACGCTGGCTCAGCAGCCCCAGAGCCACGGCCACGTTAACGGTGCGGCCATGGGGCAGCAGGGCGCCGTGGTGGGGAAGCCCACGGCTGTAGTGGCCCACCATCACGCCGGTCTCGTCGGCCAGGCCGTGCTAAACCCGGTAACTATGGTGACCGTACCGCAGTTTCCTGTCAGCACACTTAAGCTAGCATGAGGTTAGTGTTTATGCGCGTATATATGTGGTGTGTGTGTGTGTGTGTGTGTATGTGTGTGTGAGAGAGATCTGTGGCATGTCGAGACCATCCGGATGGTCAGAAGAGCACAGGGCGAAGTTACCGGTTTAGCATTACGAACATGCTTAATTACAGTGACCGGCGTGCACCTGCAGACCTTAAAGCGTAATCGCTTGTTCACGCCGAGTGATGGAGGTGCGAGAACCGGAGCGCTCTTCCTGTCCGCCGCTCAGTCCCGCTCCTCTGATGATTAGCTAACAAACTCGAGGCGCCGCTTTCTCATACAGTCACATGAGAATAAACAGGTCAGCGAGGATGCATGATTCGGTGCATTATCATCAGAAATACGATCCATCGTCGGGCTGGTGTTTGATAATCCCGAAATCTAGAAGTGCCTACCCAGTGGTCGAAGTCTAATGGCGCCCTCTGCTGCTTTAAACATGGTCCTGCTGAGGCTTCTCAACACGTCCTTTCAGCAACGTCGGGCGCAGGGCAGCGGTAACGGGGGCGACCGTGCTCTGGGACGCGGAGACGACGGCAGGACGCTCGGCGACGACGGAAGCGCCGGAGTCGAAGCAGTCCGAATCGAGCAGTTCGCTTCTTCCAGAACAATATTCCAGTGTGGGCGATATCTCTCTCTCTCTCTCTCTCTCTCTGCGCCATGAAATCTACCACTAAATTCCTTTTCTCCAAGTCTTCTCCCGGACGCGCGCTTCACTTTTCACTTCCGCAGGGTTGCGATCTGTCGTAGCGAATCAGGACGTCAGGATGTCGATGATGCTGTGTGCGAGAGCTCGTCCTCGGATCCGGTTTTATCTTAGAAAGAGCCGGTCATCTTTTGTTTTCCTTTCCCTGTGTTTGAGGAGATGAAGAGCGTTTATTTTTATTAAAAATTTTTTTTTTTTTTTTTCATTTTACTCTTAATTTATCTGCCACTTCAACTGTGTGTACGTCAGCGTCAGCCCGTACACGATGCTCACAACATCCACGTACCGTAATCCAACACTCGCGTGACACCGTCACTGTGTCGCTTCCTTATTATGGTACTTTCTTTTTTTTTCCTGTTTAATATTATTTTCTTTATTATTCGCAGTAATCCTACCCAAAAAAAAAAAGAAATGTAAAAGAAATCTGCTAATGCTAAGGATATGTACTATCAGATTTAACCAGAACACTGTGATACCCTGCTCTTAATTTACAGTCCAAACCTTCTTCTTCAAAAAAAAAAAAAAAAGAAGGAAAGAAAGAAAAGAAAAAAAAAGCACACAAGCAAAGCAAGTTTGAAGCTTTGATTTATTATTATTATTATTATTATTATTATTATTATTATAAATTTTTTATTTTTTTTGGAGTCCTGTCCACTTTAGATGTGAAAACTTTTCCCTTAATCTGACGACAGAGACGAGTGAAGAGGAGGAGAGTGAACAATTTCATGCTGTGCTTTATATTCGGTAAAAGAAAAGGAAAAAAAAAACGCTTATCCTTTTTTTTGTTGTTGTTGTAAAAAACAAACAAACAGATAAACAAAAAAAATGGTAGTATTTTATTTTTATTTTTTTTTAAATCGTCTATGTATGTGTGTGTATATAAAAGTGATGGATATGCACGAGTTCACATGTACGTGTATGTATTTGAGGATGACACTGTTGCCTGGTTTTGCATGTAGATTGCATTATTAGATTTTTTTTTCTTTCTTTCTTTGTTTAGCATCGATCCCCTCCTTAATTTTTTTTTTTTATTATTATTATTTTTATTTTTTTTTCGGGACCATGTCTAATACTGTATGATGTGGTGGGGACCATTAGACCTCATTCTAACATTGATATTATATATACATATATAAAAATCTGCATTTTTCCCTATGGAGAAAGTTTAAGTTATATATAAATTTATATATATATCGCCTGTACATTTTGGGCTGCATTTAAATCTAATTGTCCACCATGAAATAAAAGCGGTAATATTGAAATATGCTAGGTTAATTAAAAAACACAAAAAAAAACAAAAAACATAATGACTATTCATAATAAATCTTACATTTACAAAACGAGTTGTCTTGTATTATTTGGCGTTTAGAAGTGATGTGCGTGTAAGCAAAGTGAACTGCGAGGCGAATACCAAAAAATTATCAGGGGTGCCATTTATTATTCTTTTATTTATTTATCTATCTTGATGACTGATCTTCTGTTTCAGTTTCCATGCTGCTGCATCTGCTCTCGCATCCGTTGTAGCATCCCTTGCATTCTTTGGAGCTACACACACACACACACACACACACACACACACACACACACACACACACACACATACATACATACATACATATATACATATATATCAGATTAACGACTAACTCCATCTGCAGGAGTAAAATTAATTCCTGGAGTTTTCGATGAACATCTTCCTCACCTCCTCGTCTTTCTCCCAGATGAGACGCTCCGTCTCATCGTCCACAGGCACCAGGGGTAAATCTGTCCTGCTGTCTCTCAGATAGTCACACACACTGCCACCAGCGGAGAAAGAAACAACAACAACAAAAAATAAACCCTGTTGGTCGTGACTTACTGTATAGTGTCTCGTTCTGAACCCGACCTCGAACTCTATATTATAATATTTATATATTGTAATACACACAGTGATGTGTTTATTCACGTTGTTGTTTGTGGTACTGGAGACTGGAGTCCTTCATATGCCCTTGAATTCTACATAAACACATTTCTGCAGGTCTACGCGACCATGGATGCTGATTTCACCCTCGTCGCTGGAGTCAGGTTTCGTGAGCGAAGGCGAAGACTGGAATTTAATTTAATTTATCAAAGAGGTTGGAATGCAAGTCATGGGGGGGTGATTTGGAAATGCAAATTTAAATTCTTTCACTGGGTGAAAAGGGACAAGCATGAATTCATCACTTAATAACCAGGACCGTTATAAGAAACTGGAGCGAACATTGATTCCTAGAAAGGCGTCACATTCGTCACTCCTTTCTAAAGAAGTTCGCCCAAGTCGTAGAGTTTTTCCAAAATGTGTCTGTCAATGTTCCGGCTGAAATACGACTCGTGCATTGTGGCATCTTCGATTGTCTTTCTTTTCTGCTTAGTTTTTAAACCTGTTTTAAATGATCTGCCCCTGAACGCGCCATGCAGAAGAAAAACCTGCACAGGCATTTCTCGTCTGTTCTGAAGGCGTTCACATGCAATATTTCTGATGAATGAAATAAGAGGGATCGAAAGGTTTTTCAGTAGCTGTCTATTGTGTCTTCGTTTATGATGACATAAAACAAGGAATAGCTAAGGAACATTACATTACCTGTTAGCTGACCTCCATCCATCCATCTAGGAACCTCTGGAGTCCAGCTAGGGACTGTGGAGGCCAGTGGTGGTTACTGTTGTATTTATTCCCATTTTCACAACCGTGGTAGAACCCCTGGTCAACATTCTCGCGCACACACGCTACGGGAAATTTTGGAACGCCAGTTAACCTAATCTGCATGTCTCTGGACTGTGGGAGGAAACCCGAGAACCTGGAGGAAACCCACCAAGCGCGGGAGAACAGGCAAACTCAATGCAGCCACAGACCCTGACGCAGGAATCGAGCCTGGACCCAGGAGGAACAAGGTGACAGTGCTAACCACTACGCTCCATATCCATCATGTTTTTAACAGGTTTAAATGAAATGTATTCACAGCCTTTGGAGCCGAGCTGGATTACGGTCTTCAACAAATACAGCCCCTATCAGGAATAACAAAACGAAAAAAAAAAAAAAAATGAAAAGTGGACTCGTTCTTCCATGCGTCTTTGAATGTAAACACTAGACCTACAGGATGCAGAAGTACAGTACGCATCCAAAAGTGATCATCTAGTCAATTTCCATAGCTACTGTAGGCCCCTGTAAAGAGGGTTTAGATGATAGCTTCATGGGCTGGTGTACCTTCTCATCTGTTAAACTGTTTCCTAACACTGCAAATATTTCGCCCATGTTTACTCGCCACTGAGCAAAACTTCCTCTGATGTAAAACTGCAGTGTAGGGAAACGAGTGCGCATGAAGCATACAGTAACTAACCAGCCAGATTTCAACCTGGCACTTGGTGACCTCTTGTGTCTGGTGTGCAGACCTGCGTTTTCTCTCTCTGACCGCCATGCGGGTCATGTTCCAGGTGCACTCCGAGCGGTAGTTCTCGTAATGGGTTTCCTGCATCGTGTCCTTCAGGTCTTGCATGTGGGTCCGAACCAGCATGTTCCTTAGCTTCAGGAAGTCAGAGTGGGCGGGGTTTTCCACTAAAGAAAGAAGAAAAAAGAAAAGAGAAGGCACAAATCATGATCAATATTATGTAGTGTAGTTTGTACGAGAGCACGAGACAATAACATGAGGATGTGATTAAATATTTGCTCGCGTGGAAGTTGGGAATTGTATAGTTATCGTAAATCGATAGACATACTTTAACTGACAAGTACATTAATAAATCGCAATTGCGCACTCTTAAGCGCCATGTACAGCGCCATCTGTGGAATTTGATCATTTCTTCAAGGTCGAATTTTTTATGATGAGGGCGTTTTCCATTGAAATTTCAAATTAGCGTATCTTCTCTTCCCGCGGGTCGGGTGTGAGGTAGTTTTTACGCGGTGCCTGCACAAGCAGACAGACAGACAAAAATTCCAAAAACCATCTTGATGTGTTCTCCTCCTCATTCTATGTCCCCCAAATAATTTTTTCACAAATATCTTCAATGTGGTACCGCGGTGGTATAGCGGTTAGCACTGTCGCCTTGCACCTCCAGGGTCCGGGTTCGATTCCCAGCCAGGCTCGATTCCTGTCTCTGTGTGCATGTTCTCTTCGTGTTTGGTGGGTTTCCTTCGGGTACTCCGGTTTCCTCCCACAGTCCAAAGATATGCAGATTAGGCTAATTGGTGTTCCATAATTGCCTGTAGTGTGTGTGTGCGTGTGCCCTGCGATGCGTTGCCACCCTGTCCAGGGTCGACCCCGCCTTGTGCCCTGGGCCTCTTGGGATAGGCTCCAGGCCCCCCGTGACCCTGAATGCAGGATAAAGTGGTATAGAAGACGAGAGAAGATATCTTCAATGTAGAGACACGCCCACTTTACAGTTTTATCATGTATATTTATAAAAGCTGTAAAATACCTTCGACAACACCCCAAGGATACGCACGGCCTCGGACTCTCCCGCCTCTGCTTTCGACGAGAACGTTACTGCCGACTAAGGCGAATGGAATACTTTCCTTCGGGGAAGAAAGCACATGATGCACAGATCATACGACAAAAGAGAGAGAACACAACTGTTTCTGTACATTTTACATTTGATTATAATCGCGGCCTTCGATCGACTCAATATATCAACATTTTAATCAAAATCTAAATCCAGTCGCTCACTTTCAGGTCCTGATCTTGGATTTTGACTTCATCATCGTCGTCTGAGTCACACTCCGGGAACTCGTAGGTGTTGATCCCAAACCTCTCAAGCTCCTCTCGTATCTGCGTAAGGCAAAGGCACTTAAAGCAGCTCTGTCATGAATTTAACTTTACAGGCTGGTCTGATACACACCCGTTTTTTCTTGCGAGACAGTTCGTGAGGAGTGAGGCAGTCCGCTTTCCCCAGCACAGGCACCAGGTTGACCTTCTGCTGCAGAGCCCTCATGAACTCCACGTCAACTGGCCTGAGACTGGAGACACACTTATACTGTATATATATATATATATATATATATATATATATATATATATATATATATATATATAGATCATATCATATTCAGAACAATCAATCTGGCTTTGTTTTTTAATATATATTTGTTTTACCCGTGTCCATATGGTGAGATGAAATAGAGGCAGCAGTGCACTCTGTTGTCCTGAATGTTCTTGCGGTTCAACCCACTCTCGTCTCTGAAGTACTGCTCAAACTGATGATCGACAAAATCCACTACTGGCATCCAGCTACCAGGCGGAGTAAAAAAAAAAAACATGTTTAAAATAAAAATAAAAAAAACTTTTTTTTTTTTTTTTAAATAAAAAAAAAAGATTTTAAAAAATTGCTTGCTATACAACACTATGATTAAAATGGCCAAAAGTTTGCGCACTCTTGACCATTATCACCAGGACATGTGCAGGACATCCGAGTTCTTCCACTCCAACCTTAACACAACATGTCTTTATGGAGCGCAAATACAAATTCGAATTTTATTTGTCAAACACAAACATACACCGTCATAAGTTATGCAGTGAAATTCTTATACTGTACAGACAACTGTCAGTGAGCTAAAATAGAAAGATTCTAATAGAATGAAAATATTGCACTAGAAAATACATTACAAAAAAAAAAACAGGCTGGAAATAAAGTCAAATTAAAAATATATGGACTGTAACAAAGAAAAACAAAGAAAGATTGATCGGAGCGGTTGGCACCATCTTTCTGCTTTGTGCACAAAGACATTGTGATGCTGAAACAAGCTTGGGCCTCTAAGCTCAACGGCATACAAAGACATTCTACAACTGTGTGCTTCTGACACCATGGCAACATATGAGAAGTGATAGAGAACCACATAAATGTGAAGGTCAGGGGTGCACATACTTTTGGCTGTATATTGTTATATCATTACCTCTCGGTGTTGTTGACAGCATCTCCGAAGCCTGGTGTGTCCACAATGGTGAGCTTGAGTTTCACACCTTTCTCCTCAATGCTAATGCTGTGTTTGGTGATTTCCACCGTTTTGGTGATCCTTTCTGTTATACAAACAATAATAATAATAATAATAATAATAATAATAATAATAACAAAAAACATTTTTAATGACAATAAAGCTTTCAAATGGAGCACTAGGAAATGTAACAAAATATATATATATATATATATATATATATATATATATATATATATATATATATATATATATAGTGTGTGTGTGTGTGTGTGTGTGTGTGTGTGTGTAATGTGCACAAAGCAAAAAGATGCTCAGACCACTCTTACTTTGTTTTTATTTTTTTAACTTCACATATATACATATATTTTTAATTCTAACTTAGAACTTTTGTATACAGTATATATAAATTTTTTTTTTTTAATTTTCTTAATGCTCCATTTGAAAGATATATTATAGAGAGATCAAACACATACCAGTACACAAGAGGTCCGGTACAGAAGGTTAGTGTCTGTCCATTAAAAGTTTATTACTTACTTATTTTAAAGGTCAGTTAAAACGATGGCCTCCAGATAATCAGATAAGTCTGATCATGTACATGTGAATATCTTTTCCTTTGCTTGTTTCATCTTCTTATCTTGCTGTACCAACCGTATGACTTTCATTTGATAATATATTACAGTAAAAGGTCCTGTATAGCGTCATGACTGCTAATGATTTAATGTGTACTTCTACAAACTGTATAAAACATCACAGAGTTATACTGTTATAGAAAAATCAAGGACAAGGTGGTGTATTTAATTTGATAAATTTCCAATAATAGGTGCAACATGTTTTATTCCCATTTTATAGAGGTTCTGTTTGTTAATTGTGGGTGATTTCCGAGGCTGGTAACTCTAAATAAAGTGTATGATGTAGTGATGGGACGTTTGCATCATTTTAGCGACTCAAAAATGAACAAATCCTTTCTTGAGTCATTTATCTCATTTCATTCTTTTGATCAGAAATCAAATAAAATGTTACATTTTTGATAAACAGACTCAAAACGCGTCTACATACACACATTTTGACGTATTATGATAAACAGAATGAGCAGCTCAGCATCATATCTTCTACTCCGAGTCATTCGTTCTTTTGAATCTATTGCACTACATAGCGTCTATGGGAGTCACGTGACAAAAGAACAAACGATTCGGACCAAAAGACTCAAAGGTAACGACTCTGTTTCTGTTTTCTGTATATAACCTAGAGATGCTTTTGCGCACGCGCGCCCAGTAGAAACTGAACAAATCAAAAAGAACGAATCATTCCTGAACGACCCTCACTAATCATTACAGCAGAGGTACGTTTTGGTCTCGCTTTCCTGAGAAGGTCTTCATGAGAGACAGTTTCATCGTGGTGCTTGATGGGTTTTGCAAATGCACTCGACCCAATACTGTTCTTGCAAGAACCGTTCCAGAACAGCCGACCTTCTTGTCTTAAAATAATAACTGTTTGTTTATGTTTTTGTTATTACTTAATTACCTAATTCCATGTACTTTATTTTATCGTTTCATGTAGGAAAGAAATAACAGAACAAATCATTTTTTTAGATATTCACTGTCACAAAACTGTGCGCTGCTCCCTGGCGTACCTTCGGCGTTCAGCGGCGTCCTGTCCTTGTAAAGATCTGTTAGGAAAAGGCTGTTGATCAGTGTGGACTTTCCTAACCCAGACTCTCCTGGAGAAAAAAAAAAACAAGGAAAAAAATGAGTTCATAAAAGAACTTTTTAATGAGACTACATTATAGCTTTCCAATGCTGTGAACTCACCGGCTACCATCAGCGTAAAGGCGAAACCTTTTTTCACAGATTTCCTGTGCACTTGATTGGGAAGTGTTGCAAATCCAACATACTCTTTATCTTGATCCTTAAAAAAAAAAAAAAAAAAAACACAATACCAAAGAATTATTATTGCCTAAGAGACACAATACAAGTCTGACACAAGCCTTGGCACAGACAGTGTGATTTTTTTGTCCTCACTCCACAACTCCGTCTCATAGATTTCAAATGATACCTCAGGAAAATCATAAGGATCTAGTCTCCTCCAGGGGCTCTTCGATTGTGAAGGACTAAGAGGAGCCTCTAGAGAGCTGGTGGAAGTGAAGTGACAGCGGTGCAGCAGGTCCGGTTCTGAGCCCTGCGGGTTCCGACGCGTGTACGTGGGTGTTCCAGGGGTGTGAGGAAGGGTTCTGCCATCCGGGTCCATCATATGCACTTCCCGGCTGGGAAAGGTGTGTCCTGCTGTTGGGGGCAGATCTATCATGGCACACACCAGCTCTGCATCTCCTCGGTCCTCGGTGGGTAAATTGGGCGCCTGATCGATGCACACAAGTCAAGTCAAGTAGGCTTTTATTGTCATTTCCAACATATACAGTTCAGTACACAGTGAAATGAAACAACGTTCCTCCACGATCAAGGTGCTACATAAGTAATATTGAGATGAGAATTTGGATTTTGAAGTGTGTACTTCAAGTGCTTTACTGCAACCGGCTGCAAAATTCTTAAAAATGTAACAACCTCAGCAGCGACCTCATTTCCCCTGTCGTCTATCCCAACCGCTCAGCATTCAGCATCATCAGTACCCTACACTAATCACCAGCCTGATCATCGGTCATCATCTGCACCTGTTTCTCATGAACCGCCTCACGTTAGATGTTTTTGATGCTTGAATGATTGACAGGTCACTTTATGGATTAACAAAGAAAAACATTCATCTGAAACTGCTCAGGTACAGGGACTGGAATGGAAATGAGAGACAAAAACGCCGCTCGTGAAGTGTAGAGGACTATTTCTCAAGACTACATTTAGAAATACATGAAAGTCTGGAGCTTTGGAAGCAAAACAGAATCAAGAAATTGACCCCTAGGCTAGACCATAAGGCAAGTGTACCTTGCCTTGTGCGCTAAGTCTCCTGGGATAAGCTACCCAGGCATCCCGCGACTCTGAATACAGGATTAAGTGGTATAGACGACGATGACTATACAGTATATATAAAAGTATAAAATGTGCATAAGAATGTTCAGACAAATTACATTTATCAAGGACAACTTAAGATAAAGATAAAACAAAAAAACCTCTTGGGCAATAGTTAAAAGAAAGTGTGTGCGTACATTCCCATCTTTTATTAAACATATCTTTGTTTATGCTCATGAATACATATTGTTTGCTCATAATGTCAAAATGCCTTTTTTTTCTGAAATAGATAAATGCACTAGATGTATATACTGTATATTAAAGTACATTAAACAACAAAACATATTTGAAAAAGCTCCTCAAAATCTTATTTGCTCTGAAAATGCTGCACTCTTCACTCTCAGTGCTGTAAGCTGTGCGTGTTCATTCTGTCGCTTCTGATTAGCGAGCAGCCGCTGTAGCTGGATTACATCCTCACGCTAATTCTCTGAGCTGCTTTAAGACACTGGAGGCTCACATTCACAGCAAAGAAAAATAATAATAATAATAATAACATTGGTGTTTTAAACTGCTTCCATACCTCAGGTTCTAGTCCGAGTGCATGTATAAGAATGCAAAAAGAGGGACAAGGTGACTGTTAAAGCATGAAAGAAATATAATTCTACTGTCTATGTAAGTCTAAGCAACACCACCTAAACCGATTTACTGTTTTTATATATTCTACAGTATTTACTACATTTTCGATTTTCTTGAAAGCTACAATCATGTTAAAATGATCATTGATAATTATGTAATCAATGCACGCATGTTTGTAGAATATTCCATGAATGAATGTTAACATTAAGGTTAAAAAAGACAACAAAGAGATGAACATTTCTCACCGTGTCGTCTGAACATCGCCCTGATAAAGCGATCAGTGCTCGGTTTCGGATAATCCATCTGTCCTGGAAACCCAACAGAGACCCGACACTTGGCGTCTTCGTTGTGCCTGTCGGTGTCTCCGTCTTCCTCAGTGGGCTTGTGCTTCTCCGCAGGGATTAAACGACCTCCTGAGATTTTCTATACGCTTTTCATGTTTTAAACAAAACTGTGTCCCTTTGCGTGTATGTGTGTGTGTGTGTGTGTGTGTGTGTGTGTGTGTGTGTGTGTGTGTGTTAATTAAGCTCTTCCAGGGTTCAATTATGTTTAGCTGCTGGTATTAATTCCACTCTAGGGATTGTGATGTATTCAACATATTAATTCCACTACCGTGTTCATCAAAACGCCTTACAAACCTGATCTCAGATGATATTACTAATGAACATTTAGATTTCGACATTAATGCGCTCATTTATATTAATGCATTTCTTTTTTAATATGCCAGGACGTCTTGCCATCTAAGGCTAAAAAAAAAATTCTCTTGAACCGTCGTTAACACTGAATGTGTTGGCAAGTTGCTGTAGTGTGTATGGAATAAAACCCATTGGGACATGCAGTTACTGTATAATCCATGTTACAATGGGCTTTCTAAACTTTATCTGACGGTAGAAACAGCGTATGGACAAAACACCATGTTATTAACTCATACAAGCTCACAACAGATTTGTATTAATCGAATATATTTATTAATCGCTGACTCAATAGAAACAGTGAGTATTAATTAAATGGTCAAGAATAGATAATGACAAATTTAACAAATAACAACATAATGGTTTTGAACATGAATATATAGAAGTGGGAAGAGTAGAAAAAAATTGTACTCAAGTAAGAGTCGCTGTACTTCAAAATAATATTTCTCAAGTAGAAGTCAAAAGTAATCATCCAAAATATTACTCAAGTAAGAGTAAAAAAGTATTCTGTGAAAAGTCTGTTTCATCATGATTTATTTGTTTATTTATTTATTTTTAGAAATTATGTAAGCAGCCAGACAAAATTATGAAATAATTTCCAAATAATACAATAAATTTGAATAAAATAAATGAATAAAATTTATATCTTTACAAAATAGCAAATTGAGGAATAAGAAGCACAAATTTCCTAATCTCCCTTTTTTCACAATATAAAGCTTTTGAAATTAATCCCCACTGTAGGTAACATATGTATGTTTGAACAGTGTAACTAAGATTTACTGTGTATTCAGTCACCCTGCCAATGACTCAGCAGAAAATAACATTAGAACACGTGTACAAGAGTCTCACTGCACCATAAACTGTGTTCAGCAGAACAAATGTAAGAAAATTATATATATATTTTAGCCTCTAGCTTATTTGCTAATTGTATATGTTAAGATTGCGACATTAAATAAAACAAACTAAACTAACCGCGACATGTTTACGTCACTGTCTACCACGGCTGAAGGTCCCCCCCCCCCGCTCTGCAGTGTTGTGTGGTCATGTGACTACATGTGGTCTTTGTCATTGCGGCTGATTGGTCAAACAGAGTCGTGTGATTATTGTTGTTACGTCTGATTGGTGAAACACAGTCACATGGTAGATCCACTCAAGTTCATGGAACTCGTTACTACCCACCCCTACATTCAAACAATGCCAAACAAAGAATGGTTGTAAAATGGTCATTGTGGATTCCTCAACAACATCCTTCATAAACTCAATCCTAAATACACACAAAAAATAATAAATAAATAAACAAACAAACAAACATGATAACTACGGTACATAACCTCTTTATAATGAACCAAATGTTAAAGGCAGCTTGTGCGAGCATCGGTTCCTACCAGATTATCAGCGTTTTCTTGCTGGCATAGGATCTGAGTTCGGTAATACAGTGTATCGGCAGTCGAGTCTTTCAGGTCACGCATGTGTGTATGTACCAACACGCTCCTCAGACGCACAAAGTCACGGTGAGCGACGTTCTCGACGAAGAGGCATGGAAGAGCAATTTAGAGCAAACTCTGGTGTGTCTTCGTATACAAAGATCAGCCATATCATTAGAACAAAAACCATTATGCCCAGTATTGTTATGGCTCCCCTTGTGCCACCTGGGCTGCTCTGGCCCCGTGGGGCAGGACTCTACAACATCTCTCCTCTGGGTGTGTGCTGTGGTGTCTGACACCGGGATGTTTGCAGTGGATCCTTTGGGTGCTGTGGGTTGTGGTGTGGAGGCTGCATGGATCAGATTGTTTGTCTGGTGCTCAACAGAGTTGAGAACTGGGGAGTTTGGATCCTTTGCATGCTGGGCTCCATGTGCTACAGGCTGTGGTGCACTGGGTGTTCTGGTGCCTTTGCCTGGTGCCATGTTGTGCTGCATTGGTTTTTCTCTGGGATCGGACCAGACAGGCTCCCCACAGGTATAAAGGTGGTAACAGTAAAGTGATATATAAGGCATATAATGTAAATGTGTTACGGTTATGCACATCAAGAATTAGAGACTATACAAAGGCCTTTTGCAGTGCATTATATATATAATTACAATGTATGATATGTACTGTACATTACACAGGCAAGCTATACATGTACAGTATTACAAAGCAAATATGCAAATAAACTCATGAAAGAATTCCCGTCACCTTCATTTTAAAGTCGTGTTTTTTACGGAGCTCGTTGTCATCCGAGTCACATTCTGGGAAGTGGTAGAGCTCGATCTCGTATCTATCAATCTCAACAACAAAAAAACAAGATGTGATGTTAATCATTAACTATATCATAGGTAACATTCTAGAATCTTCTACGAGGTATCTGAAATTTCTCTCACCCTGGTTTTCATTTGATGAATCTCAGAGCGAGTGAGACAGTCTGCTTTAGCCAGCACGGGCACTAAGTCGACCTTCTTATGAAGTGCCTTCATGAACTCTACATCAATCAGTCTAAGGCTGCAACAGCAAATAAACGGCATAAAAACCTTGTTCATATTTTCCTCTAATCGTGCTGACAAACTGGTGCAAAGGTCTTTATGTGCATGGGTACGTATAGAAAGAGTGCATGTAAGGAAAAAAAAGCCTGTTGCCAAAAGGAAGCTCAATTTTTTTTTGATTTTTCCCAGATTTTCTCCCTAATTTAGTCATGTCCAATTCCTCCCTGTCACTAGGGGGCTCCACATTAAGGCTACTACTACCACTCAGCCACTTTGATTTTTCCCAGATTTTCTCCCTAATTTAGTCGTGTCCAATTCCTCCCTGTCACTAGGGGGCTCCACATTAAGGCTACTACTACCACTCAGCCAGGAGGGCCGAAGACTATCGCGTGTTTCCTCCGAACCAGGTGACGCCAGACGACCACAACTTTTCGAACTGCTCGCTCGCGCACCGTTGGGTGCGGCGTAACACACTCGGAGGACAGCGCTATCCGCTCCCTCCATTGCGAAAGCTCACAGACGCCCCTGATTGGCTGATTGGCTGAATGTGTGAGCACTAAGTACCTCTCATCCCTCCCCTCTGAGAGAGCTCGGCCAATCAGCTCTCTCTAGACCTCCGGCTGCGAGAGGTTACAGCACCACCCGGGATTCGAACTAGCGATCTCCGGATGATAGGGCGAGCGCTTTTACCACTGCACCACTCGGAGGTCCAGGAAGCTCAATTTTTAAAGACTAGCTGGCACTACGCTAACTAGGAATTACCAACATGTTACTGGGTTCATCTTAAATCTAATAAATTTAATTTATCTTAAATCTAATCTAGGGTACAAAGCAAAATTATGACCATATTGTTTTAAAAGAAAATGTATACATATTACATAGTGGTCAATTAGTATTTAAAAAAAAGAAATAAATAAAAATAAAGATTGTTACCTGTGTCCACTAGGTGAGATGAAATACAGGCAGCAATGCACCCGAGTGTCATGAATGTTCTTTCGGTTTAAACAGTTCTTGGCCTGTCTGTACTGCCCAAACTGCTGGTCAATATAATCTACCACAGGTTTCCAGCTAAGGGCACAAGCACAAAACATTTAGCTCCTTTATGCTCCCTTATTTTGCATTTAATTTGACCTATAAAATAACATTATAATTAAAAGTTAAATTAATATTAATTTATTATTTTTTAAACTGTTAAAATGAGTTGACAAAAGCTGTTAGTGTTGTCGAGAGCATCTCCGAAACCTGGAGTGTCCACAATGTTGAGCCATAGCTTGACCCCATTTTCAACAATTTTTACACTCTTCTTGGTAATTCGTATGGTCTTATTTATTCTTTCTCTGCACACAAAATGTCTTTCTGACCAGTCTGTAGGCGAAACCGCAGCAAAAATGCAGATATATTAAATTAGCATTTTGATCAAGCCCACCTTGAGCATCGTAAAGCCACCGTTCCTTGTACAGGTCTGCAAGAAAGAGGCTGTTGATAAGAGTGGATTTGTCCAAGGCAGACTCACCTACGACCAAATAAGAGCAATCCATCACTTTATTCAGAACAACAAAAGCGCTCGCTCATATAGACACAGCTAGACACTCAAGCTGTAGTCACTGAGATAACATATTTTTCCCATTATAATGTTTGATGTACCTAGTAATTACCAGGAGTTCCTCACTCACTCGTCGTCTATACCGCTTAATCCTGTATTCAGGGTTGCGGGGGGCCTGGAGCCTAAACCAGGAGACTTAGGGCATGAGGACACCCTGGACAGGTATAATAATAATAATAAAAAACATATACATTTATGTTGTAATATCCTATTTGATTGCGATTATGTAGGAGGGGGGATCCGTGGCATAACACCTGCAGGGAGACACTGTGACTCCTAGGCAAGCGTCAGGTGTGTGTCTGATTACAGAGAACAGGTGGAGGAGCGGTAGGAGAACAGGTCAGATGCGAAAACATCCTCTCAGCCTCCTGAATGAACATAGTGGTGACATAGTGGCACATCACACACGCACACGCACATCACACACACGCACGCACGCACACACGCACACATGCATGCAGGGGCAAATAAACATTTATTTTTACTCCTGACTAAAGGAGAAAAGAAACAATAAAGTACAATTCATAAGACCTGTGATGAACAAGTCCACTGGACTTGCAGGACTGTGAACTTTAATAGGGGTAAATGGATTAAAACAGAACCAAGACTTTGAAGGGATTGGGGTTAGTGCTGTTTAGGGGACACATGGGATTAATTCAACCAAAAAACAAACAAACAAACAAACAAACAAACAAACAAAAAAACAAAAAAAACAAACAAACAAACACTGATAGTATCTAAATACACCAAGCAATGCAAAAAAAAAAAAAAAGCTTTCTTTACCACTGCATATCAGAATCTGGTTTTATTTGGCAAGTCTGTTGACACTCACATGGCTTTTTGATTCTGGCTGTTTGTGGCTCTCAAAGTACAGACCAACATAAAATACAGTACATTTGTTAAAGACAAGACACTATACAAAGTAAAGTCTGTATAGAAAAGTATGAAGGTCAAGTCTCTCTCTCTCTCTCTCTCTCTCTCTCTCTCTCTCTCTCATTACCACTGTCTGCTCCACTTTTTGTGGTCTTTTCTATCATACAATTTAAAATATGTATCTTAATTTTCATCTCTTTCTGCATGGCCCAAGTTTCCTCGCTGCTCTCGCACCCTCTCTTTGTTCCATGGCTCCTGCATGACTGCTGCCTTTCTCATAATATTGCATGTTTTGTTGTTTTGTTAAATTCGGTTTGTTAGCCCCTGAGAGTTCTTATGAATATAAATAGTGAAGGGGCCCAGTGAGACTGATGATGTACAGAGTTTACGCACAGAGCGTGTATGTGGTTTGGCTGGTGTTTAGGGCAAATGATAACCCGTCTAGAAGCCTCACCACAGACTGGAGTCGACTCGTACTGATACTTTCTGAACGGAACTAAAGAGCATTAGTTTATCGTTAACTGTATAAGGTTGAATACAGACGGGTTAAACTTATTTTTTTGTTTTTTATTTTTTATTAAAAACTTACTCAGTGATCAAAATCGTATTATTTAATATATTTAGTAATTTATTTAAAAAAAACACTACATAGTTTGGTCAATAGAAAAGTTTTCTTAAAACTGTTTCCTTAGTTATATGTACTAATAATTTTTTTTTTTTAATTGACCAGTGTGTAAAATTATATATACAGTACAGACCAAAAGTTTGGACACCCCTTCCCTTTCAAAGAGGTTGAATTTGTATTATGGCAAGAAAAATGAGTGGCATCATTACTTTAAGAAATGAAGGTCAGTCAGTCGGAAAAATTGGGAAAACTTTGAAAGTGTCCCCAAGTGCAGTCACAAAAACCATCAAGCGCTACAAAGAAACTGGCTGACATGCGGACCGGCCCAGGAACGGAAGACCGAGAGTCGCCTCTGCTGCGGAGGATAAGTTCATCCGAGTCACCAGCCTCAGAAATCGCAGGTTAACAGCAGCTCAGATCAGAGAGCAGGTCAATGGCACACAGAGTTCTAGCAGCAGACACGTCTCTAGAACAACTGTTAAGAGGAGACTGTGTGAAAAAAAAAAAATATATATATATATATATTTTTTTTTTTAATAATTCCTGAACATGGACTCAAAAAAAAAATTTATTAAACATTTTTTTTATTGTAAGGTTTGCAATTCAATGTAGGGCTTGAATATGAATTTTAAATAGTTTTTTTTTAAATGAAAGAAAAACAATAATTGTCAAAATGTTTAGACATATTAGCAAAATATTTTGGTTTCTGTAATTTTTTATTCTATTTTTTATTATAAATTATTAATATAAAATATAATACAACACATAGTATGAATAAAAACAATGTTATTAACTCATATACGCTTGCAGATTGTATGTATTATATGCACAGATATATTCATCACTGACTCAATAAAGCAGTGAATTTTGCATGTTTAAGGAAAAATAATAAAGCCAACAACATCAATAAATAACGCATTTATGCGAACATGTCTGGTATAAACTCATGGAACAAATAAAGAGGACTTGTACAACGATCCTTGTAGATCCTTGTTTATTTATAAATGAATAAATAAATAAATAAACACATTAACTATATATGTTGTTTATAATGAACCAAGAGCTAAAGGCAAGTTTTAAGAAGTACATATAATATGAGAGATATGATTTAAGGATGTTTATCCTGTTTCGATCAAACCCTGCTATTTTTTCATCCCTTATGTATCCTTAGCAGGCCTCGTCCCTCGGGCATGAATCCATGCACAAGACCTCTGGAGACGCGCTTTGGTGTCTGGCACCAGGATGTTGGCAGGGGGTTTTTGGGTGCTGTGGGTTCTGGGGCCTCTGTGGATCAGATTTGTTGTCTGGCGCAACCCATGGACAGCCTTGGGCTCTTTGCATGAGCTTTACAAAAACTCCTCTGTCTCTAATGCCATTTATTTCCTAAGTGGATTAATAAAGTGTAATCACTCTACTTTATAGAGTGGTACATTATGTAGCTGCTACCTCTTAGTGTTGTCTCCTGATCTTGGAGTGGAACCTGATGTTTCCTTCCGGTGAGAGACACTCAAGCTGTGATCTCTGAGATAACATTTTTCCCGTTCTATAATGTGATGTGAAGATGAAGATGATGTGAAATTCTTGACCTGTATTTATATTATTTCATGAACTGTGCTGCAGTAAACACAAATGGTTGATGGGATAATTACTAGGTGTGATTGGTTGAGTATAACTATTAATTACCAGGAGTTCCTATTAAAGGAAATGTTTAGTTTGACCCCGGAGCTTTGAAGCGAGCCATGTTTACTAGAACATAGGAATCTATTCATTTATTCTTACCTACTACCATTAGTGTGAAGTCAATTCTCCTTTTCACTTCTTCCTGACATAGTCCTTCCCTCGGTTCTTGGAAGCAGAACAGAGATTTGAATAACAACACACTGAAAACTATTGCCTGAATACACACCGTGAGATCTGGAAGCAACTGAATGTCATTTCCGTAAATTTAGTTTGCATACTGTTGCCTCGTAATCGCACGCGATCGCAGGCGACGCCTCATTGTGCACGTCCAGCCATTTTGTCCGTACACCTTATCTTGCATGGCTCAGGTTCTGTATATTTTAATGTCGCAGTGTTAAAGGGGAAACAACAAATGCATGTGACTGTATGGGTATTTATTCCAGTTGGTACAACTAACATTTGAAATATTTGACCAAATAAAAAAATTTAATAGGGCCCATCTTACAAACCAGGCAAAGCACCTATGTACAGCAGCAGGGGGCGTAGCACAGAACTCTGGGCCCTGTACATACTGTAAGCGCTCTCATCCCTTCCATTCTTGATCCATATCTCTCATATTTAAAAGGGTCCTCCTGTCATTAGGGCCCTGGGGAGTCAGAATGACAACCTAATGGCAACCACACAATGATGTAGCAGTAAAATGATTTACACACAGGACAGAGAAACTTACAATATTTACATAAAAACAATTTATCAGTTTTTATGTTCATAAGAACACTAAGTGAGAATACAATAAAATACATGCAATATTGTGTGAAATGCAGCAGTCGTGCAGGAGCTGGGGAATAAAGAGCATGAGAGAACTTGGGCCACAAATAAAAAATAGTTCCCCCAGATTCCCCCAGATTAGCATGCGAGAGCGAGAGAGAGCGAGAGAGAGAGAGAGAGATCAAAGATTCAAAGAGTGCTTTACTGGCATGACAAATATGGACATCTATAATGCCATAGCTTACAAACAAGTCATAAAATAACAACAGAAATAAATAAATGTAAAAACAAATATACTCAAGTGATGAAAACTACTGAGAAAGAAGGAAAGCAAAAAGCATTAATAATAATGATGATGATGATGATGATGACGATGATGATGACGACGATGATGATGATGATGAATGGGAAATTCCAGCCAAAACAGAATAATTTTTGATACAAAGTAAAAAGATGCAGAGTATAAAGTGGGATTGTGTGAGCATGTAAGTTTGTGAATCTCTCTCTCTCCCTCTCTCTCTCTGTTCCTCTATTGTGTGTGTTTCTCTCTTAATCGTGTTTGTTAGCCTTTGAGTGTTGTTGTAAATGTACAGTACGACATGACATGTGCATCTTTTAATAATACTGTCTCTGCTCCAGCTGCTGTGTAACTTTGCTGCAATCTATAAATGCATTTGAATCTCGATTTATTTTATTAGATTGTTAACATGTTCAGCACTATTATGACCGTTCCATGTATTATCCCTTCTTTTGTGTGTGATTGATGCCTTCACACAGCTGTAGATACACACCTGTTGACTGAGGGCACGCGGGAAAACGGGTTTGACGTCAAGATATAAGACGATGACAACTGACTCGTCAGAAAGAGGCTGGAGCTCAGTGATGTTGCTCGCGTCTTCCACAGACACTTGTTTTGAATATGAAACGTGAAAAATTTGATGTTTGGTGTGAGTGCAGTAAAGTGCAAAGATTATACATTTACAGCATTATACATACAGCATACATTTCTGTATGCTGGTGATGTTGGGACGTTTTCCTAGCATGGCTAGTACTTAACGTGCTATTTAGCAAAGAAACTAGCTTGGCTATTTCATTATTGTCAGGAAATGATATCAGAGATGGGAATCTCCAGTCACCTCACGATACGATATTATCACGATACTGCTGTGCCGATTCAATTCAAATCGTGATTCTATAAGTATTAAGATTTTATAAATATTCTGACTCGATATTACATGTTCCCTCGATTTTGTTGCAATTTTCAAGCTTTAAAAAAGATAAATGATTAATTAAATTTCTTATAACATTAGTTTTCTCACTTTAAAACCAAGCGCAGCATACGAGAGTTTAACATTTACCTGAGCAGCTCTTATCACTGTTACCCATCAGGGATGGAATTGGTTAAAGGACGGACGGATGGATGGATGGATGGATGGACGGATGGATGGACGGATGGATGGATGGATGGAAGGGGAGAAATGGTGGATGAATGGATGGATGATAAAAGGAGGAGATTGGTTGGCTGGATGGATGGATTGGACAACTGGTTAATAAATGCATGGATGAGTGGATACATGGATGGGACAGAATGGGTTAATAAATGGATGGGAAGATAGGATCATAGACATATAGAAGGATAAAAGGATGGATACCAGTATGTATAACCTGGGTTATTATTAACTTTTCTTTGTTTTTGTTTTACTTAGTTATAATTGCGCTATATTTGTTTTACTCTACCTGATCATCCGGTCTGTGGGAATGCTTCTTCTTATTCTTCTTTTCAAATTAAGCTACTGTACATCTTAAAAATCCGTGTGTGTGTCCTCGACCCCCCCCCCCCCCCCTTTGAGGCACGGGTGGATTAAATTTTTTCTCCCTCTTCATTATATTTATAATCCATATATAAAGATATCAATATAAACTACATATTTGAACATGTATGCAGTTTATTCATGATGGGGAATGTATATAAAAAAGCTCTGATCATTTAAACCTGTCTTTTTGTACATTCCTTTGGGGGGGGGGGGGGGGGGTCAACGAGCAGATGATCTTAAGTTATTTAGTTATTTTAGTTTCACTGTTTGCTCAGAATAAATCGGGATTTTTCTCCAAACCAGCAACCGTTTCGGAATAGTAGTTTTTTAGTTAGTTTGTAATAGTTAGTTAGTTTTTTAGTTGCATTTTACACAATAAACAGTATAGGCGCATTTCTGAATATATATATAAAAAAAAACAGGTTTTATTTAAATATCCTATGATTATCTGAAGAATGTATCCACTGTATAAGTTTAGGAGAGATATAAAAAAAAATACTGCACTTAA